>JBBPCS010015791.1:0-27393 GCA_037974645.1 Hollardia meadi | reverse complement strand
GTAGGCTAGGCCATCACAATAAGAGTAATAGGTTAATTCTAGTACAGTAGAGATTTGGGGTTCTCTTAAAAAAAAAAAAGATGCGTATATATCGGTATCGGCATCGGCAATCGGCCTAAATGAGTTTGAAAAAAAATATAACTAGAGAAAATGATATGAAGCCAAATTCTATACAGTGGCCCCTGAGGTTGGTTTGCGATCTGTCAATAAACACAAAGCAGCAGCAGAAGAAGAAGCAGCTGAAGAAGTGCAGCACGCTGTCGTCGTGCTCATGAAAGCAAAGCCGTGCAGTGTACACTTGAGAGCCGGACATGTTGTCGCCGGTGTTGACGATTTTACAGTTTCAGACAGACATTCGAACAGTTTATTAAGGAAACATTTTTGTACCATCAAATCCTGTCTGCAAAACATGATGTATAATTCTGTATCACTGCCAGATATGTGGACAAATGAAAATAGAGCAGCACCAATCAGCAGTATGAGCACCAATCTCATACTCTATCCCCCTCATCTGTATCTCACTTTGTCTCTTCACACCTCTCTGATTCTTCCCCTCTCTCAAACTACAAAAGGCTTTGAGCATCAAGGTTAACCGGGGACACGCCCTTTTCAAGAGATTTTTGGCCTTCTTTATACACACTAGAAGAGAAGTGGCTGAAATATTTGTGGTGCTTTGAGAATTGAGGGCACACACCAGAAGAGGTGTAGCATATAAGCTAATTTCTCGGAAACCTGCTGCACTGAATCATTTTAAAACAATGACTTCTTTCTCCTCCTCTCAGCCTGAAGGGAGCAAAACAGTCTTTCACACAACCGCATCAATAAAGTACAGAACATCAGAAGCCATGTTCTCTGAAGACTTTTGTCAGTTCAGGAGAGACTTGACACCCTGCCAAGTTGCAGGAGAGTGTGTGAAACAATACTAAGAGTCAGCGTGAAATTAAAAACAAATTTGGGGGTGAAAGGTATCTGCAGGGCGCAAACAAAGGGGGTGTGTTGTTTGTCCTTCGCTCCTGCCCTAAATAACTCTGATTAAAAGTCAGTTTGCTCAGTATCGAGCTGCACTTTTCCCCAAATAAATGTTTATCCATCTGTTACACAATAAAAAATGATTTAATTTACTGCTATAGGCAAAATTACTAGGTTCTTGGTTTCTGTTGTTAATTAGTATGGAGATGGGAACCATGCGCAAGTCCTCATAGGTTTTATGTAAATAACACATACACTGGATGACATAAGAAATGCAGTGCTGAGTTATGATGAAACAAGCTGAGCTGAGGGCTCTACAGTGAGGACGCTAACCTCACATTAACACAGCTACTTGCCAAAGTGGGTGACAGCAGTAGCATAGCTGTCACTACAAAGTATCATGGTTTAATCATAGAACCAAATGAACATTGTCAGCATGTCATGCACAAAGTCCTCAGGTGTCTGAGCGTAAACAAACATGACTATCACAATGGAGACTCGTAGCTTCTGGGGGGGTCCCGCCCTGCCTTGTACACTGGGTACAGCTGGGTAGAGTTCACAGGAAATCATCTGGGTTCTCGATTAAAACTAAAGCCTTCACACTTACTGGCAATCGCAGATGGGTAAAAGGCCAAGATCCATTCCAGGAAGCAACAGTATTTGTGGGAAATGTGGTCTACATGTGTGAAATGGAAAATGTCTTTATCTTTTTAACCCTTTTAGATCACATCCACGGTCACATGGTGCCCCTATTTAAGAAAATAAGCCAAAAAAATCTATTTCTTTGTATCAGTAGTAGCAGTGGTTGCTAGTACCAACCACTTTCAACCAATAATATCATGACATACACCCATCAATCACCCTTCAACAGCACATTGGAGCTTAATATTTCATGTCAGAAGGGTGCAGCCAGACCGAGTGTGTGTGTGGAGCAGGCTTCACTGAATACTGTACAAAAACAACTCTATCTTACTGATTTTGGTGAACCTAGGTCATATTTTATGGAGAAGATATTTTCTGGTTTTCCCTCTGATGTCCTCCGGCCGCTCTGCCTGAACTTTCTGTGAGTTATGGAGTTTCCTGATGAACCGAATGCTTTACTTGTTGCGTCTGACGACAAGGAACCCTGTACCGAGGTGGTTTACAAAGTTTCCTGATGGGCAGATAACATGACTTGTTGTAGTTGCTGTTAGACAGTTACCGCTAGCTCGGTTTACCTTGCAGAGGCCCCATTAGCTAACTTAGTCCCGGGTTGCCAAACTGTATTCCCTGTGGTCAAACTAGCCTCCGTCAGGCATTGGTTTGTCATCAGATGCTGTGTTCGGTCCTACTTGGGTCATTTTGGACAGTCCTTTTAACATTTAATGGACCGTGTTCACTGGGAGGTCCCAGTTGGGCAGAGTCAGCTAGTTGGACATCTAGCTACATGACGGGAGGCATATACAGCGCTATTGCTATTGGCTACTTTAAGAAGTCCCTCCCTACCTGACTGTTTGTACAGGAAATACTTAAATATGTGGACTCTAAAGAGACTGCCAATCAGGTTAGAGCCTTTTCAAACCTGTCATTTAGCGTGGTTGGATCAGACTCTGGTATGTTTTCACCCTTGGTTAAGTTCCATGGTGCAGACAAAAACAAGTGTACTGAAACCCTTCAAAGCAAGTCATCCAAGTGCTTTCATAAGCCCTTTTTCACACAGAGACTGCGCAATACAAAACAACAATGTGTGACGTGTAAAAAAAGCAGCGTCAGCATCTACTGTGAAGTTTTACATGCGCAATGAGCAGCGCTTTCTGAACAATGGAATAACATCGTAATAACAATCATTTACTGTCCCTTTTATGCAGCGGTTAATGTCATCTTCTGCTTGACGGGTAAGTAGCTCCCGGACCTTGTATTGTTGCAATTTGAAGACATTTTTTGGTTGCTTTTCGTGCTTTGAATGAGCTACTGTTAAATCTCCTGGTTGTGGGTCGCACAACAACAAAACGTCAATACTCTGCATACTCTGTGCAAGTGCACTACTAGAATGAACAAAATAAAACATTGCCGGCGGCTAGCTGGAGAATTAATTGAGATCTTGCCTCGTTTCTCATCGGCTTGTATGCTTTCCTATCCAATAGAGACATGCCAATGCCAAAAAATAGCTTTGTGGGAACAAATAAATAAAAGAAACTGAACCAACAGGAAAAATAGTTTACCAACTCATCCACTGATTTAGACCAAACAAACAAACTATAGGTTTTAAAATACCCTTAATTAACGCGTTCCTTTTCTGTATTGATCTAAAATATTTAACCAAAATCTTATCTTGGAGTACTGAACGGCATTAGATTTTAGAGGATCCTATGATCCACCGTTGTGCATTCTATTTGTATCCTGCAACATTATACTACATGTTACTATTTATCTATACAAGATATAGGTTTACAAAAACCTATATTTTGTTAACCAGCTGCTGCCCAGTAACTCAGACAAAGAAGCCACTAACAAACAAAATACAAGCAATTAAAAATACAAATGTATTTTTATTCTTTTGAGATATTTAGTGGGAACATTACCAAGGGTTTAAGTTTTGTAAAAAGGGAGGCATTAAATTCCTGCAGATGTCTGCCAAACTTCAACGGCAGACATCAAGCAACAAGACTAATCATTAAGAACTAATGAATTATTCAAAGCCATTATTGTGAAAGGATAAGCTGAAAAAGTTGCCTCATCTTCAGAGAGTTTTGGATAGTTCACATATTCATGTTTAGGCTCAGAAAACTCTGCTTGGACTAGAATGTGAATGGATGTTAAAAATCGTTTCACAACCCAACCCAGCTGTAGATCACTCACCACAGTAGTAAGTCTGTATGCACCACCGGTATGTTCAGTAAGGACCTTGAACCATGGGCTCAGAACCTGCAACAAGAGAGAAGAGACTTAGTCAAAGGCTTTTAAAATACATGATATGAGGTATTTTGGTAAACATTTTGGAAATCTAGTTGCATCCTAAGTCAACGGTCACATCATGTAAACGGGGAAAGGGAGGGCTTATAAAAACGATCCAAACCAATGCGGTGTTGAATGACATCGCACTACATGGGAGGGGTAATATTACAACTAATATTAGTTGGTTGCCCACGAGTTAATCTATTGGGAATGGCCTTCTCTCAGACAGATAAAAAAATATGTTAAAATGGGTCGCTAAATATACTTTGGCAGAGAGAGAGGGGGAGAGAAAACGAGAGAGGAGTGCACAGCTCCAAAATAAAAGGAGGACGGCAGCCGGGAAACCCTAATATACTCAAATATTACCTAAACACAACCTTAGTTTTAGAGATTTTCTATGTGTCTGCACATGACTTATAAAGAGATCATTCAGCACATAAACCAAACTGCTTATGAAATAAGCTGTGAACATGTTTTACAAGGCGGGAATCATGTGTGTCAGGCCTACAAGACACAGTGAATGCTTTTTGGCTTAACACATAAAATGTAAAAATAACTAGGTTTGCTCACAACAAAAAACCACCAGGTACCATTGAAACTGATTTCAATGCACACATCACATACTTGGGG
Organism: Hollardia meadi; assembly: GCA_037974645.1. NCBI lineage: Eukaryota > Metazoa > Chordata > Actinopteri > Tetraodontiformes > Triacanthodidae > Hollardia > Hollardia meadi. Next base: position 22,860 of record JBBPCS010015791.1, on the reverse strand, counting down.
CAGGCAGCACCAATATGGCCGTGCAACAAGGGACAGTTTTTCTGTCTCTACCTACATTGGTCATCAAAAAGTAAAACACTCCCTGATTAAAAACATGTGGGGACTGAATGGTCCAACCATGTGACTGACATGCATTTAGAAGTCTGAACAATGGTTCACCTTTTCAGTCAGAGGACAGAGGGACACTACTAGAATTACCACCTCACGGTTGTATTGCAGTTGCAGTTTACATCCATGTCTGTCCAGACTCACAATATATGAAGTGACTGACAGAGAGCTTGGTCACATAGTGATAAGACAATCACCTGAAGCGCAGTATCAGCAAACCCAATGAGCTTCTGGTGGACTACAATGCTTCAAATATAGATGTTGCTGCAAAAAAGCTCTACATTCTAAAACGTGGATGCTTCACACTCGTTCAACCCGGCAGCACAGAAGATCTATACAATCAGCTCAGTTTTCAAGGTGGACACCCAAGATTAGTGTCATCAATTCAGTAACTGACCAAAAGTGAAATATGGTTACAATCTCCCCTTCTGTTCCCGAGTTAAGGTGGTGAAACATGACCACAAAACATTATAAGTGGAGTTGACCTTCCACCTTTTGGATATAAAATGTCATGACTTCATCTTCATTATTCATTATCCTAGTGTGAAATGTTGTCATAATGAGTGTATGAATTCTTGAGTTATGACTAAAAATTTAATAGATTAGTGACCTTGACCTTTGGCCCCCAAAATCTAATCACTTTATCCTCGAGTCCAAGTGGATATTAGTGCCAAATCTAAAAAAATTCCTTCATAGCATTCCTTACATATCGTGTTCATGAGCATTGAACTGATGTGAGGTCACAGCGATCTTGACCTTTGACCTCTAACCACCAAAATCTAATCAGTTCATCCTTGGGTCCAAGTGAATGGTTGTGGCAAATTTAAAGAAATTCCCTCCAAGCGTTCCTGAGATATCGCATTCACAAGAATGGGACGGACAACCCAAATACATACTGCCTCTGGCCACGGCTGTTGCCGGCGACAACACACCATAAAAGCAAGTTCACTGCCAACATTTACAGTGGGTAACCATCAGACACCTGTGTAATGTAAAGCAATGTATTACACACATTGCAAATACACTGCAATCAACACTACTTTTGTGAAGCCTATGTTGTTACATTTTGGTGATACTGTTATTCAATTCTGTGGTAATTATTATATTTGCAGAGTGAGAGGGCATTAGAGTGCTGCTGGATTGCATAATACTGTGAAGTACACTGGAAATCACTGAACATAAAGATTTTTTTTTTCTTCTCCTGGCTCACTGCTTCCTTTCCTATTTTCCCTGACCTTGATTCCTTCTGTGCCTCTGTTGTTCTAGACATCATTTTCCTTGACTGCTCTGTTCCTCCTGCCTCCCTCCATGGTGTTGGTGAGGCTGCGGAGCAAAGGGAGAGATAATGTTACCACAAAGAAAGCAGGAGTAGTTGGGTGGGGCCAGAGGTGTTGAAGGTTGCAGACTGCTTGCTGGAGGACACAGCGTGGCATGGCAGATATAAGGTGTAAGCAGCACAAGGCTGTCAAGATAGTTATCTCTTTGATTGAACATTAAATACGAAACACCTGACTGTTTCAGTCAGGCTCCGATTATCAAAATACGCAGGGCATAGTGGTATACAGTGCTTTATAGCATCCGCTAATACTGATCAATAGGAAAATCTAAGATACTGACCCTAGAGATCAGCCTGAGACTACCCAATCTTTTGAGCCTGTGAAACATTCAAAACAGAGCACCATTTCTTGCTGTGTCAACGTTCACAGGCATAAATTTAGATTGATACACTGACTTAATAAACAAATCGTTTATATATGTTTTCGTCTCCTCCCCGCTTGACTGTTGTATTTCATTGTTCACCACCCTCAGTCGCTCTTCTGTGTCTCAGATCCACTTGGTCCAAAATGCGGCAGCCAGACTTTTGACAAATACACCACGTAGGGCACACAACACCAGTGTTGGTCAGTCTACATTGGCTGCCCATACAATGAAGAAAATTATTTCAATTTCCTACAAAGCACTACATGGGCTAGCCCCAAACTATATTTCTGATTTACTTTGTCCCCTGGTCAGATCTCTGAGGTCTTCCAACCAAGGTCTTTTGGCTGTACCAAAATCCAGGCTTAGAGCGAAAGGCGACCGAGCCTTTGCAGTTGTGGCTCCTACCCTCTGGAACAGTCTTCCCCTAACATTCAAAAATGCAGAGTCAGTCGACTGCTTCAAGAAGCTGTTAAAAACCAATCTTTTTCATATGCAATTTGTATCATAATGTGTTTTTACCATTCTTATTGTTTTATCATTTTTATTGTTTGTTTGTTCCCGGTATCTGACTCGTGTAGTTTTTATTGTTTGACTTACATTTTATTTCCCGTTTTAACTATATATTTATAATTTTGATTTTCTTGTGTTGCATTGTTCAGCACCTTGTCACACTGGTTTTGAAAGGCGCTTTATAAATAAAGTTTATTATTATTATTATTATATAATGAATGGGCTATTGTGTCATCTGTTGTTGACAGCTTTGTTGTTGGTGGTCATTGTTGAGGTCTGGCATACCAGGATTGGTAAGGAGCCAAAAGGAAGTCAGCTGATTTGGCTAGAGGAAGTCTTTCATGTACAAATGGGTACGCATGTGGAAACCTGAAAAACATTATTTGGCATGAGCCCATTGGACAACTTGAGTGGAATGAATTAGGCACCATGTTGGAATGCATTATCTAGTTTAATAATGCATTATCATGCATTACATTGGCCATAGCTTGCTATGCTAACATTAGCAAATCGACCTATGGAAGCGGAGCCTGCTTATGAGTGTAGAGTTGATATATTCTTCATTTTACATGTCTAATAAAGAGGAGACTTGCTGCCTCAATCAAGATAGTGCACACATTATGTTCTTATCACAGGTTAGTGTCAGCTCTGCTTGCATTCAAATGTTGTATGCTTCTAGTGCATAGGAGACAGGGGTGCTAGGGGTTTGTAAAATTTAGAGGATGGAACGGTCCATCACTGTCAAATGTATACAAATGTTCCACCTTTTTAACAATACCATAAGCAATCAAACATTAATTGATGCCATGCTATGGTGCATGTTGAAGTTAAGGATGTTGGCGTGTAAATACTTTTCCATCCACTGCAGCTCTTGACCATCAGTTTGAAAGAGGGATGAAGAAAAAGTAACACTGTCACTGGTCTTCATGTCAGTACCCAACAGGTACTGACATGTGCAACTCTTAAAAGAGGTGAGTAGGAAGTGAGATGGCTCATTTGTTAGCCACTACCATCATCAACTCCAGAAAAAAACAATATGTCTAAGAATATTATTATGATTTTTTAAAGAAAAACTCCTTTAACATCTTCTGGATGCAGTCTGATGGTCTATGACCTGCAACTTTCAACTGTTCCCTGTTTACCGACGCATCTGTGACAATGAACGTGACAAAAACAAACAGAAACTGGCAAGCAGGTTTACCCACATTTAAAAATGGCATTGAAGACATAGATATTGCCGTGATAGTAATTCCCAGTAAACTGTACTAAACTTTAAACAAACAACCAGCTTGTGTTTATGGTGTTTTTAAAGTATATCCTATGTTCAAACAAAATTTTAGTGTGCTGATTTCAATGTTTTTTAGAAATGGTAAAATCCAGGACAAATAAGGTATGAAATAATTTTTTATTTTCATTTGTAGTATCTGAACATTTGACACTGTAATAATAACTTAACTATGATACTTTTGCCACAATAATTGCAGAGAAAATTTGATAGAGACATATGCCTGGTTGTCAACTTTATAAAAGTTTCTTAACGTGTCTGTAATGTCAAACTGGACAGTTATGTTTATTAATTACTATGTAGATTCTTCTCTAGCATTAGTTAATTTAAACGTGTACCTATGGGGACACAATCCTACACAGCAGCACCACCAAAAATAACCCACAACAGCAAAATGCAGCAACACTACATTGAAAGATTTTCTTTTCTATTTAATTCATATTCTTTAACTGCTTTGTACTTCCTCACAACGCATTATAAACATGTCAGTGGGCTGCCCCTTAAATATCTCTTCTCTCCTATAACAGACACTGTAATTCATGTCAGACATAACAACCACAATCAAAAGCAACTGTGCATCACACTTTCCTGAAGACAAAATCCCTGCATTCTTATGGACCACAGGCCTTTCACTCAACAATGCCACATCATATACATGGCTCATATCACTAAGTACATGTTCACACCACAGATCCATGATGGGATCAGTCTTCTTTTAATGCTGGCCAACCCACAGCCATATCAGACAAGCTTAACCAAAGCAGATTTAACCTAGCATTATGGATAAATACATCAACTTCTGAAGCAATACTGAGCCCCAGCTATCCCTGAGAATAAAGCAATTCAATACATCAGAGCACTGCAAGGATCCCATGACATTTAGCTGGACTTAAATACACCTCGGCTTTCTCTCTAATGAAGTACACAAGCAACGTCTCAGAGGGGAGAAACCCTGCCAAGTAAATAGTCTCCCTCAAAGTCAGAGAGCTTGTTAGAGGGTGAGATGTTAGCGAGGTTTGATTTTGGAAGATCGTATTGCAATAATGCTGAACTAAGTAACATAGCATGCTCATGATCTGGACCTGATAATTAGTTCATTATATCATTCAGTTGTGAAAATTTCCTGTGGAATGCTCCATCAGATTTACAGCTCCTGATAGAAATGTACTTGTTCTATAAAGTGCAAATATAATATTTATCAATAACAGGACAAGAAATAATTAGAGGAAAGGACATAAGCATACACTTCATGGTCATGTTTTTGCTATATAAATCAAATGTATTATTATTATATATAAAGACGGTTGACGCGTCTTCATTCCTCACACTATACAAAAATGAAGCCAAAATATCACAGATACGAATGCTGCCATCTTGCGCTGGTGACGTCATTTGGAGCCCGAGCAGAAGGGAACGAATGGAGAATCCGTGGTATCGAGTTCCCGCCCATACACCCACCCAACTCAATAGCGAGCAGGGCTCAGCTGTCAATCATGAACAACAACAAAATGATAAATGAGAATAGAAATACCAATTAAAATCTTTTCTGAATGCTTTAAATAATTTCTGTTGGACAAGCAGAAAATGAAACCTTCTTTTGTGATAAATCTTTCACCTATAGGCCTATTGCCAAGCTCAACTGTAAGCGGGCCGATCAATCTTACTGTTGTGCGTAGTCACCCCCCAAAGGCCCACTCTGATTCAGGAAAAACCCTAATGTATGGAGGCTGGTCCTGGACTCTGCTGTACCAGAAGACGAACATTGCCTGTCCTGCTTTATTTGATTTGAGAAATTTATACTCCAGTCATTCCAGCGAAAACCCATTATCTTTAGGGCTAGAACAGTGACAGTGAATTTCGGGACACAGTATTTATCAGACCAGTAAATTATCAGCCGGATGATGGAAAATTTTCCATTATCAGTTATCAGACAAACAATGCAAGAACTGAAAAAATTAAAGTCACTCGTCTGTGCCGGAGGTCTAACCCAGAACCTCAGACACAGCTGTAACATGCACACACACCTAGCATACAGCTTCCACAATTTCACTTTTACCTCCCAGCTCCCACACAATGCTGGTACAGAAAAAGTCATTGAACACAAACAAATTTGAAAAAACATTTATATCTGGGCAGCCTTGGGTGGAAAATTGGATAGTAGATTTGTTTTTCTTAATTGCCTTGGTGCTTTCGATACTACTGAATGCAGATATCATGCATTCATCATTTTAAAAATGTATCGAGACTGTGTTAAAGTATCAATACTTTTGACAACCTTAGGTGGTTGTTTACTATAGGTGAGTAAATAGAAATGTTCTTAATACCCAGGCAGTTTTGTGTGTAGTGACTGGGCTTCAAAAATATTTCCATTAAACGTGTGCAACACTTGTCTTCATGTATCAGTGGACACTCCTCCACTGAATCACTAATACGAACACAGCACCCTGTTCGGAAGCAGAGGCTCCCCAAGGCACCAATTTTATACAACTGGTGAAAAATAGCTGCGGCATAGCCTTCCTGTGTTGGCAGGTCAACCCTGTCCTGGTAGCCACGGAATGTCCACTGCCCCCTTCTTTTCTTTCTGGCAACACATGGACACCAGCTGTATTGGGGCGTTCCCATCAGCCAATAAGCAAAGTGAGCATTCCCATCACCATTCATTCAAATGTAATGCTTGTGGTTCCATCAGAAACCATCAAGCAGTTGATCATTTATAATTAAATTTGGCATAATAGGTTCTACCCTTTGAGGGGGTGCTCAGAGAATCTGAGCAATGACAAGGATTCTGCTGGGAAAACTAATCCCCCATTATTAAATAAACACGCACATTGAATATTAGTTAAGAGCAATAATTTTTTTTAAAAACATCACATGAAGAGGAGGTTGGAGTAGAGGAAGGACGCAGCAAAAGCATGAGTGTATCAGCAGAGTAATGCAGAAAAGTAGCAGTAGGCCATCTGAAGATTTTAGATCATGATCGATCTGCACACCAGTAGTCGACTAGTCGTTTAAACGTTGCTACCCTCGCTAGTCTGCACGAGAAATACTAGTCGGTATCTGCATTTGTATTTATCACAGTCCCTTTATAGTCTGACACCATAGTGCTCCTTTTTGTGCAATCTGAGCAAAGACGGTAACATTTGCCTAAAATGGCAAAAAACAAAAATAAACTAGATAAAATTAAAAATGTTATACTGAGAATTGATACGGTATCGCAAAACATAATATCATATCACACAATATCACGATACTCAAGTTTATCAATATTTTCTTACACCCCTATTAGTAATGTTAATAATGCTGCAACAGCTGCATCTAAGATGTCATTGAAGACTGTGGCTAACAGTTTTAAATGGTTCTTACACTATAGTATATATAGTATAGTATTAGTATATACAGTATTTGTAGTAGTTAAACAGTGGGCCATTCAGTATTTGAATCAAAAGCTTGTGCTTTCCCAAATGGGCATTTAACAAGTTGGATCAATCACTTAACTGAGCAGTGATTCAGTTCTCACATTGGATTATCATCAATACATGCACTAGTTGTGACTGCAGGTCACAGAGCGGCGCAGTCGTGCACCTGGGTCAGAAGGAGCGAATGCTGTGGGATTTCCTCCGTTGAAGGGAGTACTTGCAGGATCTGGAAATCCCACCGTTTGTTCAGATTTTAATTGTAATTGTCTAATTCTGTAAAATTGCATTGTTCATATTTGCCTCTTTAGGCACAATTGTTGCAGTGTTTTAGTGCCCTCAGTTGTCACTGCAAAAAAAAAAAAAAATAGTTTTGACAATAAGAGTAATCACACAGTCAGTGACCCTGTCCACTTATTCTCTCCATGCCCTTATGAATGCATAATCTGTAAGTTTGGTCTGTACACTAAATGTTAATGCAGTCTAGTTGTTTGTGAAAATTAAATGCCACTAAATAGGATCTGTCTCATAATCATTAAAATGTGAAAAATTAAAATGACAGGTAAAGATTATTAGGATTTTGTTATGATCCTGTGAAAATGACAGACGAGAACAACCTCTGATTCTACTGGAATCACATGATCCAGTAGCTCATTTGGCCGACTGAACGGTGATCTGGGACTTTCCCAGAGGTGACGACGGATGATGCAAGGTACAAATAATCCCCCACAGTCCCTCTGCAGAGGAGGGGAAAAGGGGCTGCAGGCCTGTAAACTTCAAAGACTTGTGGGTAATGAGGGGGAGGGCCACTGAGCACAGACACACATGGTGAACTTGACCCCTGGGGTGGCCACACACACACCATGTGACTGCTGTGTGTCTGTGTGTGAGAGCATGTGGGCAGGCCTGAGAGTGCATGTAGTAAGGATACGTGTGTGTGTGTGTGCGTGTGTGTGTGTGTGTTATTTGTACAGCTATATTTGTGAGAACCAATTTGAGTTTTAGCCCTTGGGAATGAGGACATTTTTTAAAAGTGAGGACAATTTGGCCTGTCCTCACTTTCAGACAGACAGACCCGGGCTGTTAAGGCAAGGGTTAAGATTTCATTTTAGGGTTAAGGTTAGAATTAGGTTTAGGGTTAGGGTTAAAGTTAGCCAATTAATTTTGATGGTTAAGATTAGTCTAAAGGGCTGGGGAATGCATTATGTCAATGAGGGTCCTCATTAGTATAACCGTACAAACGTGCGTTTGTTTGTGTGACAGTGTTAGCCTAATATCTTCTCCTTTAAACCTCTTGCACCTAAATATTCATCTGCATATATTTTCTAAATTTTCATTAGGTGTCTGCCTTATCAACATTTATCACAACTGAGTAAGCCATCGAATATTTATTTTTTACACTCAACTTTCCTGCAGACCTGCACATATAGTGCTGTATATTGGTTGTACATTGTATTGTAAATCCAGTGACAAAAAGCATAGTTTACCTCTGCACTAACCCTACAATTAAAAACACATAGCCACAACATTAAACCCTGGGTCCTGGTATTCATGTGGATGTTCTTTAACCCATAAAACCCACCCAAACATTGTCATGGCAACAGCACTCCCCGATGGGAACCATGGATCGGCACGTCCCATGGATGCTCAATCAGATTTGGATCTGGGGCATTTTGGGGCCTGGTGGACGCCTTAAGCACTCATTGTCCTGCTGGGGGACCAATGTCATCGGGGTGTGCCGGTGCCATGGGGGGTGTGCTTGGTCTGCAAGGGTGTTTGGGCAGATGGTTTGTGTCAAGTGGCATTTACATGAATGCCAGGATCCAGGGTTTCCCAGCAGAATATTGCACTTTAGTGAGATGATCAATGTTATTCATTTCAACTGTCAGTGGTTTTAATGTTGTGGCTGATCGGTGTATGTGTTCATAGTATTTTTGCCACACCTCCCTCTCAAACGTCACCATTACATTTATTAAGAGTATTGTATTGCTACCATCAGTCAATTTAATTTGTTCAATGATTCAAATTATCAATTCATTATGAAGGTACGGCTCAGTTACATTATAAATCATTTTTCTCCTCATTTCTGCATAAGTACAGGATCAAGGGCTGCTCCATATTTGTGTGTCAGGTTGTTACCTAAGGAAGACATTTTCACTCACTGCACTTCTTTGTCCATTTGGTCTTTTCCTTTTCAATTCACAACAGTGACGAGCGCTGGTTACATAACTGTACTACTCCACCACACTCTGTGTGATTTAATAAGGCCAACTAATCAATGTGCCCTGGGCAGATAACATGATTCAGCTGCCTGTTCTGTAAATAACCATATTCTCGTGTCCTATCATTGAGGACAAGTAAGCAAATCCAGTATATACTAATAGTGCTCACATTATATTTCAAACACTCTTCTGGTCACAGCTTAGCAGCATACTTCAATGGACACGTCTCGTCTGAATTTCTAGCCTGAATTACCAAGTGAAGCTGCAAAAGAAACGAGTGACTATAAACACACAAAGACACCACATATTTCTCTCACTACCTCATTTCAGAATCTGCTGGCAGATACAGTATGGTCACTAAATGAAACATTGCTTGTAGCACAGTCAAGGAAAATGGCCAAATGTGTGGATGGTTTGTTGGTTAAGAAAAGGTGGCAATGTCCATCAGCTGTCAAATACAATACTCCAATCAGATTTCCATACATCTTTGCCCTCCAAACTTTTCTGTCGAGCATCAGCACAGGAAATTGTAAAATGTACATTTACAGCCATCCAAAGCCATTTAAGAGACACACTACTTTAGAATTGACGCATCCATAATTGAGGTCAAAATTAAGCACTTCATTTTTAATAAGGATTCTACTTACATTTTAAGTGCATGCTAGCATGTTAACCTATTGTGGCATCATGAAAGGATATCCAAAAGTAGCAGAAAAATGGACCAGTTGATGACGTAAAAAAAAATCAAGTTATGTTGGCTGATATGACAGCAAATACCGTATGACGGTATTGTCTGAATCAGCTGAACCGGACATTAACTGGACAGCCAGCTCCTTCATGCAAAGTCCAATTGAGCCCATGTGTGAATAAAGCAGATTCAGCAGCAGCAGCGAGGAGAAGGCACGTTGAGGACGTCGAATGTAGCTGCTACTTCAGACTTTTCTGATGGCCAGCATATTGCATTCTGCTGTTCTGTAGATATTGCAGATGTCTGGATGAGTTCTGGCAACTCCAGAATCAGATTTTGGCCATATCACCCAGCCCTGGTCTGTTGCTCGTTTCTACTGCCGTATGCATTTTCTTAACATTACTTAATGCAACAAAGAAAGCAATATAAAACATTGTCAATTCAGGACATTTTATGTTTTGCATTTACAAAAATTTGTTCAGTGTAAAAGCATATTCTGTATGATTCTGTATGAGTTTGGAATGTCGATGAAAACCACATAATACTTGTAGATGTTCTGTGTTTCGCTGTAGCAGGGGGGGGGGGGGGCGAGTATCTGCATCTGCTGTACAGATTGTGAAGCCTTGAGGCAATTTTCTGGTGAAACAGGGATAAAATAAAATTGATTTGACTTGATTTTATTCAGCTTTGTTGTTCTTATTCCACTGCCTAGTATATAAGTTCATCAAGAGAAACAAAAAACAGAATCAAAAAGCTTCATATGGTTGGGCAATGAAGTTGATTCAAATAGAAAACAAAAGTAGTAGCCACTGTAACAATAGTATTGGTAATTGATGCTTGATTCCACAGACTTTTAAGTGTTAGACACTTGTGAGGATTGTCCTTTATGTCTTGTATGTAAAGCTGTGACAAATTTAATAGTGTAGGCACCTGAAAATGCTTTAATCGTCAATTCTGTATACAGTGCAGACTGAAAAAGCCATGACAGTAGATAATGCTTTAAATATGGATGTTGCTACAGAGTTACAAACTCTAAAACGTGGATCTTCTTTAACCCGGCAGCACATATGGTCTATACAATCAGCACAGTTTCAAGGTGGGCAGCCAAGATTAGTGTTACCAATCCTCCCCTTAAAAACAACTGCCTCGCATTAGACCAACTTGTAAAACTAACATTCTTTCAAGACGGAAGCTTAAAGCCTTCAAATTAGGGTTGGGCCGGTGTAAAGATTTTCATACTGGTTTGACATCGAGCCATAGACCGGACTAGTATACAGACTTTTACCACTAGTTGAGACTAGTGACTTAGCCGCTCCCGAGTGTAACTTAAAATTAATTGGATTCCCAAGATCACAAGCTGATGCAAGAATCTTAAGATCACATGAAAATCCAGCCCTGATTTTGCTGAATAGCCTTCCCGGACAACAGAGACACTTGAGCCTGGTTCCCAACAAGTGTACCGGTTCAGTTCACTTCGTCACACATTAGAACCGTTATACCCATTGAATGTATATGAAGATAAACATGAGATAGTTATCTGGTGGTTGGCTGAATTATAGGTCATAAACCCCTCAATGATATCAGATAGGACGCGTCAAACTATAAACAGTAAATCTCAAATGGTTTCTCTCATTTAACCTCTTCAACTCCCCCCAGGACGACGCTGTCCTCGGTCCCCTCCTCCTCCCTTATATGGTATCTCCCAGGCACACTACGTCAGTAAACATAAACATGTTTGGTATCACCGGATTCAGGAAGCTCTCGTCTTTGCAAAAATAGCATCGTTTTTCTTTTATTTCTCATGTATTTCGCACAAGAGCAGCCTAAACACACACTGTCCAAATTCTCGATGACCGGTGAAAAGTCAGGTCTTGCAATATTTCGAAGGGAAAAGTTACCGGATTACACCCGACGTTATCAGCGGATGTTAGCATGGAGTTAGCCGTTTCAGAAAAGGTAAGTGTTTTACTACAAAACTATTTTTCGCTGACATAAGCCGTCTAGAATTTGGGGTCATAACTTTCACGTTTCATGTGTGGCTGTATTCTGGTGATGTGTTATGGTGTTTCTGTGTCGAAAAATAACTTCGGCTATCACAATTACGCCTGTTTTCAATACGGTAGATATGGTAAGGTATGTTAGCACCTGGCTAAGCATTGAGTGGTCGCCGACCGTCATGTATAGAAGCCAGGAGACCGACTTATCTTTGCCATGTGCTGAAAACTCGGATTTGTTCTGTGTTTGTTTCACTGTATTTCGTTGCTAGACGGTAAAGATGGGCGTAGACTTGTCATGACCATCTTCTAGAGGAGGTTTCAACCTTTCGAACGATGTATAGCATATGCTAATTGACCTCTCCTGGGGCAGTGTATACCTGTGCGTAACGGTGCACCTGTTATTCTCGCCTATGCGCAATAACGCACAGCAACTGTCTGCACCCGAGAAGTACGTGTTCCTTCAGAAATACTTCACTTTTTTTCAACTAAAAATGCCTAAAAGCAAATCCAAAACGAAGTATAATGTTCAGGAAGTATTGCTGAAGATGTTTTGCATCTTTGTGCTATTTTGGAGTTTGTTGTTTGTTACTTGGTCATTTTTGGTTTTCCACATGCTATTTCCATTGTATTTATCTGAATTTAGGATTATTCTTTTCACCACAATGTTTTTTTATGGTGTAGACATGGTTGCTCCATTTACTATTGGCAATAACCTAAATATCAGACTATATTACAGCCTAAGATGATGATTATTACTACTACTACTACTGCTAAAACTATTATTACTACTCACTTTTTTTATCATTATTGGAGTAGTTATTCACTTGTCTCCTGGTGTTTGTGTTTGAATACCACTTTTTGTTGGCTATAACAATTATTTTTATTGGTAGACTATTTCTAACCTGGATTATTTTTTTTCTCAGTCGTGATGAGGAAGATAATGATGATGATGATGATGATTGGGAGCCTCCACAGCCCTCTCCAGCTGCCACCCAGCAAAGAAAGAAAAGGAAGTCATGGTGTGTTTCATCTGTGACTTGCATATTTTCTGATGCACAAATGTTTCTTTGGTTGGTTGTTGGGTTTTTTTTGTGTGTTCTGCCTATTTTCTGATGCACAAATGTGGGGTTTTTTTGGTTCAATGTTGAAGGTTAGGGCATGCCTCTTTTTTTTTAAGTTTACATACTTTGTCTTATTTTTATTCGTTTATTTATAGCTGTCATTGTCATTTTACTCCTGTGATTATTATTTTATATATATTTTATATTATTTATTATTATTTTCTTATTCTCTTATTTATAAATAAATCTGCTCCACTTGGAGTCAAAAATATATTTTGAATTTATTACACAGTTATGCACATTGGTATATGGTTTGTGGTTATACCAAAAAATAGTTGAAAAGTTGGAAATGGCAAATTTGTGAGTATTTTAGCTCCAACTGATGAAATATATGTAAAGGAAAAAACACCTTTTAGTGTCTCAGAATATCATTTGGTTACCATGTGTCCATTTGGAGTCTCCAAATGTCCTTTTTGGAGCTCCGCCTGGATCTTTTCATAGAAAAAACACTGTAGAATGGTCATACTTTGTGCTATCTTCTTCAAATATGAAACAGGTGTTCACAGATAGTGTGCCTACAGCCCCATACTGTCATTTACCTGCAAAGATAAAGCCACAGACAGTTATTTATTCTTAAATACATTTTTTTATTTTAGGCGGACAAAAATCTTCAAATTTTACTGACTTCAAAGGCCCATTGCTCTGTCTCTGTAACACCTAGAGTGTGTCTGAGACTTTCACAAGAAACCTTAAGAGGTTTTCCTTCATGCATGAATGCATGCATGTAGTCAGAGTGGTTCAAAAGTTACAGCCATTTTAATTTGGGTATGTCATTTTAGGCGTTTTTGCTCCAAAGTAGGGGGGGAGTAGAAGAGGTTAATACAGCCACAGGCAGACATTTATGTGGCTCAGGTCTGTAATTGACTCCTTCTATAGTGAACTCCATCATGTTGTAATGATGGCAGTCACAACTTTGTGCTTATGTTTGCCTTTGGATTGTCTCTAAACTGTGTCACCTTGCATATCAATATTCCCCCACTGGCACCATAATAAGTCTGTCAAAAAATTTGACTGCTGATTCTCTACTCTGACATCCTTGTGATTCCTATGATCTACCAGGATGTGAAAAAAAACAAAAGTAATCAATAACAGGAGGCAGAAAAAGCTATAATTTGTAGCAACAGAGTTAGGGGAAAGAAAGACAATGAGATGGAGAGAGTTAGGTAAATCGCGACTGGGAGGAGTAGAGAGGGAGAAGAGGACGAGGTAGCCTGCCTCCCTTTCAGTGATCAGCCTCAGGGGGCCTGTAACAGCTCCTCTTCCTCCCTGGAGTTCAAAAGCCTGAGTGGGAGGTAAACAGGCTGTTGAGGCCCGAGGCAAACCCTCTCAATACCATGCAGGGAACCCCCTGTTGCTCCCAAGGCAAGAGGGGTCCACTTTCCTACGTTTACATCGTCACATCAGTCCAAATGAAATCCAGCCGGTCTGAGGCCCACGGTAGACTAAGCTGCAACCTGTAATCAGAACTGGAGGAAGGCTGATGGTTAGATCAAGGCCTGTGATCCATCTGCCCAGAGTGAACAGGAACACAGTTTGTCATGTCCAGAACAACATACCACCTCAAACACACAAAGATGAAAAAGGTCAAACTAGAATTACTCGGGATTGTATGCCTCTGTGCACCAGTCAAGTTGCAGTTTTCATCCTTGGCTGTCCAGACTCATATAATATATGAAGTGACTAGAAGTAAAATGCTTGGTCACATGTTGCAACAACAATCACCGGAAACTCAATATCAACAAAACCAATGAGCTTGTGGTGGACTACAATGCTTCAAATATGGATGTTGCTGCAAAGAAGCTCTGAATTTTGAAACATGGATTCTTCACACACATATTCAACTTGGCAGCACAGAAGATCTATACAATAAGCACAGTTTGTGTGAAATTTTGTCATAATTAGCGTATGAATTCACAGTCACTGTGACCTTGACTTTTGACCTCAGCCCACCAAAATCTAGTCAGTTCATCCTTGAGTCCAAGTGAATGTTTGTGCCAAATTTGAAGGATTTCCGTTGAGGTGTTCAAGAGAATGGGATGGACGGACAACCCTAAAACATAATGCCTCCTGCCACGGCTATGGCCAGTGCAGAGGCATAAAAACAAATAAATGGGGAAAAGAAAGTGACTTGAACAGCGCATTAGAACCAATCAGAGCCTTCCTGTGTCACTATGACACATTGTGGTTAGCGAGTACATTTAGAGAGCTGGGACAACAGTGGGATGAATAGGAAGGTGTACACCATATCACAAAGGAATCTCATTTCATGTCAATGTTGACCTAATTTTTTTCTTCTTATGGCATGATGACATATTTTGTGATATTTTGTGGTAATGTTTTGCTGCTGATTTAAACAATTACAATAAATACCTGTTTTGCAAATTTGCATTGCTGCTGGTATGAATAGTTTTGATGCAAAATATTCACAGGTGAAGCATTTTCATGTTATTTATTCACCCAGTCCCTGGTGTGTAAAGGCCTTAAGAGTGCTTAACCCTGCTTGTGGGTTTGTCATCTAAAAATCAACGAAGAAAAATTTCATCTTTAGCATTCAAAGTAAGTAAATGGAAGAATTGGTCAATTCTACATACATGTCTACATGTATCAGAGATTGTGCCAATTCATTATACAACATAGTACATGTGGAGATATTTCTGGTGATAACAAGTGATAACTTGGAGTAATTAGGATTCATCATGTGGGAATCATGAATTTCTGTTAAATATTTTTATCCCAATCCATCCAATAAATGTCAAGATACTTTAGTCTGGACCAATCTGGTACCAAACAGACCAAAATTATCTAGTTCCTGAATCACACCCACGCTATTACACTGCATCATCGATTTGTGACTCACATAGATCATATTTTGTGTTCACTGATGTCTACTTCAGCTGGATGTAGAATTAATAATAGGTATGTCATTCTTCTACATAGATTGCTAGCTACCAAGATTATCAATTTAAAAAAATAGTCACAGAGAAAAGGAAACAACAACAAGAGATGAGACTGATAAGGTTGGATATGTTGTTTTAGGTTGACTTACAGTAATAGTGATTCTGAAATCAACATATTTCTTTAATTCTTGTGAGAAACATTAACTCTACATACCCACTACAAACTATAACAATGAAATACATAGAGTAGATGTGACTTGTTGCTGGTTAAAAACAAAGAGAAATTGGACAGGGTTGTTCCAATTTGACAACTTCATACAGAATAATCACGGGTGCTGGAGTGTTATACATTTGGGTTAAAATGTCTTAAACAAGTATTATTTACAATTTGTGTGTGTGTGTGTGTGTGTGTGTGTGTGTGTGTGTGTGTGTGTGTGTGTGTGCATCATCAAACATAGATGTGATGTCATGTAATGTACTCAATGACACATTAATATGCGGAAAGGTAAGCACAGGAGACAGACTCTCACCATGAACAGGCCTCAGTGATGAATCAGGCAGCCTGCACTGCTGACACCTTAATGCATCATTATTATAGATGCTCTTAAGTGGTTTCTGAGGGGGGGACCAGCTGATTTAAAGCTAACAACCCAACTGAAAGCTAAATGTACATGCACTCATTCTATGATGTTACAATAATCCATTATCTATAACCCTCCTTTGTCTTTAAAATCTGGCCAATTCCACACACACACACACACTCCTGAAGTGTGCTTACTTGTCTTTTAGGAAGATGGCAGGCATTTCAAATTTAATTTCGAAGTTAAATATAAAATATCTTATCAAAGACAGCACGCCTTCACCTCTCTACAACCCTAGATATGTATTGTACAGAATAATGGCTAAAGAAAAATGACACCATCCACTTTCAGACTGGTTCCCTGTAAGCCTCGCTTTCACTATGCCATTCATGCTGCATTCACTCGATGGAAAGTGCTCCTGTGTTGTGTTGAAATATGTTCCCCCATTGATATGTGTTTCCCCTTACCATCCGGACTTGAGAGGGTTCAAAACTGACATTCTTTCTACTAGATCAGTAAGTAATAAGACCTGCCTGTCATGGTTGCAGTTTTAGTGTGTTATTTCCTGTGTTATGGTTTTTGAGTTTTTAATTTATACTCCTGTGTTTGTTACTTCCTGTGCTATGGTTTGAGTTTGTTATTTCCTGTTCTATTTTGAAAGGTCTTTCTTCGTGTGTCTCATCTCACTTCACACTTCCTGTCTTTGTTCTTTTCCCTCCACTGTGATTGTCTGTCCCCGCCCTGATTAGCCTCACCTGTGTCTTCTTAACCTTCCTTGTGTATATAAGTCCATGTGTCCCGTTCTTACTTTGCCAGTTCATCATGTTACTTTGCTTGCCTTTGTGCCAGCATTCCCTGTGTTTTTCCGCTGTTTTTTGGATTTTGCCTAAATTTTGGATAATGGCTTTTGGCTTTGCCCCTGTCGGATTTGTTTGCCTGTGATTGGACTGTTACCTGGTTTTGACCCATGCCTATCTCTACATCTCGTAAGCCTTTGTGTTTTTGTTATTAATAAATATCACTGGACTGACTCTGCTCAGCCTTCAGTGTCTGCATTTGGGTCCAAAACCCTGTTTCTCGTGTTTCTGGTACAAAACTGTGACACTGCCTACTTATTAATACAACCAGGTGTATCATATCACCTACCCTTATCATAGCGCTGAGATCAGAGTTTCTAGGTCCAATTGGAATTCTTACAGTTGCTTTTGCTTTGGACAGTAGCCAGGCTGCTAGCAGTAGCCATGTTGTTAACACTATCTTTGCCACCAAGGCATCAATGATAATACCACCTATTTCCACATAGAAATACTGTATGCAATCTTCAATGAGGGGTCGCGAGTTGACATTGCTGTGTATAATGATGCGCGCTTGTCAGAGTAAAAACAGCATTTTTTCTTTGTTTGCCAAAACACATTTTATGTTTACGTTGATCTCTTGCAGCTGTATGAATTATGACTTGTCTGCCAGGGACAAAAGTGATAGTAGCGTAACATTAACAGTGCTAAAAAATCTCTTTGGGAGGAAGTTAGGGTAAATGTATAGCGCAAAAAGCTTGTGACTTGAATACAGGCCACTGTATTACAGTCAACACTGACTGTAAGCATTCTCTCCTTTTAAAAAGTAGATTTTGTGCAAATGAGTGGTCAGTGGTCATGAGTCCCTCAGTGCCCTCCATTGACTGTATAATATATAGTCAGAGCTTCGTGGTCTGAAAAGTAAACTCAATGCGGTAGTGCCTTAAACTTGTATTCTTTCTAATGGCCAGCAGGAGGGAATTCTCCTGGTTTCAAAAGGAAGCTGGCTTGTATGTAGGCTTATGAGAAAATGACCCTACTTCTTACCTCGGTAAACAGTTTTCTAATGAGCTTATGGTCAGTATCCCTCCTGGCTCAACTGTCTTGCCCAAATATGGTCACTTCTGGCTCCAAAAAACCAAGATGGCGATGGCTTTAATACCAAACTCAAGGTTTCAAAATGGTAGTCCACAAACTGAGTGATTTAACTCTTGGTTTACCCTTGGTGCCCTCCAAGTTTTGGAGAACTCCCAATACAGGTATCAGACCAGAAATAAGGTCATTTTAGAGGCCAATGACAGACACATTTTGTTTTTTAGGTTAGACTCCCTCAGCATCTTTGGTATGACCTGCATGCAGATGCATAAGCTCTGAATGCAGGTATTGGCTGTAAAATGCTAGCTCAGTAGTTACCCGGCCCAGCAAAGCCTGAGATTTCATCAAGGGGCTCTTTGTCTTTTCGTATTTTTATGTTAAAGCTTTAAAAGAGCCATATCAGTTGATATGAGGAATCAGTCATTTTTAGTCAGAAGTCCAAATGGTTTATTTGTGAATAAACAAGTTTGACTTTTGACTGAGAAGGAGGGTTTCACTTGTTATAAATTCCTGGCTCTCATTTTGTGTACTGTTTATTGTAAAAATCGCAGACAAAAAGTCTTGTTTTAAGGCTCATAAAGTGAGCATGACAAGCAAGCCAAGAGGGGAGTACAGTGCTGCCTTGTTAACTCCAATCACATCACAGGCTGTCTCTAGTGTTGCCAAGTTCAAAGTTTTCAATACACTGGTCAATTGCATGAAACCTGTGGGGCTGTCGAAACTGTTTAGTGTTTGGCAGTGCTGTAGTTTGGGTTTTTGTGTTTTACATATAAATGGAATCCTGTTATGCAGAAATTGTGCAAACATTGAGTACCATCATGAGAGGATGAACAGGGAAGGATTCACAGTGGCCTGTCTTCATCTGACACTGCTGTCTAACTCCAGTCCTCACTTCAACGATACAACACCTGAGGTTACAGACACAAAGGCTGAAGATGATGAGGAAGATCAGTCACTTACGGTACACCCTGTGCCCTTGACCATTCAGTCTTTACAAACTGCCTGTCTAAGGCCAGATGGTGGCCTGGAAATTGAAAAGACCCACATATATAGGTGTAGCAGTGAACTAAATGAAGGGAAAGTCAATTTATATGGATGCAAGTGGTGATCAAATACTGTAGAAAAACATGACATCACCCACAGGTTTTGGCATTTTAAATGCCCAATATTTGTATTCTTGTTTTACCAAAAAATTCAAAGTAGAGGAAGATGGCAGTATTTTCATTTCCTCATACTAATTCCACTCCTTTTTGACAATTCCTCTTTATGTTGGAGGGAACACTTCCTCCCAAGGAGAGTCAGCTTTTAACCCTCATACACAGACAAAGATACAGACTTAAACTCGAATACATAGAAAATCAATAACGGTGGACAGAATCTTGAGACAAACCAGGCACTATCTACATTAAATACACTCAAAGAGAAAAAAAATGGAACTTTGAAAAATTAAAGAGAAAACTGTGTAAAGCAGACATTTCAGAGTGTCTGCGGTTTTAGCTCTAAATAAATAAAACAACATGAATGTGGACAGCTCAAAAATTGTTCCAGTCTAACAGTTTAACCAACATTTGAAATAAATGCTCAAACTAACCGAATCATGAGATGCACTGACTACAGAACTGACTTATAGAGTTTAAAATAGATAAGCTTTGGTACATTAAGGGCCCTAATATACTCCAAAATGGATGTGCACACAAACAGCTGTGGACACCAAGGACGCGTAGCAGTTCTGTTCCTTTCTTGAGTCTGTTCAGAGAACGCATTCCACAAAGGCTTGCGGAAGCGTTGTGAATGCATGGACAAGTCTATGAGCACACAAAAATATGGAGGTACGCAGATGTCCGCCCAGAGCCTACACTTTAACCCTCTGATGATGAAATTTATGTCACGTGGAACCTGAAGTATATATGGCCTTATTTTTATGAACTATAAGAATGATGATGGGAATGATGGTAAAAGTAGCCATCAAAACGAATATGAATTAGAGTACAAAATTACCTACTCAAATAATAATTGAATAGTGAGTAATTTAATAATAATAATAAAAATACTAGTACATTACTGCCCTCTTATTTTATTTGACTTGGATATTTCCACTATAGATGGTCTTACTCAAAGATAACAAAGTGAACATGATCAGTATGTGAAGAAATGCCATGTCATTATCTTTTGATTACATAGGTCATTGTTATGTATACACCAGGACAATATTCCCTGCCTATATCTATCAAGGTGAATAACATTCATTCAACATGATTAACATTAACATTTTACTGTGTTATTACACTCAAATACGACAATTAATAAAAGATTTTTCTCAATTACATTCTTTGCTTTTTGTCTCCTATATTAAATTATGATTTTGTGAGCTAAAAGTGTTAGTGCACCCCATCTGAAGTGAATAGGTTAGGGTTAGCACACATATGCGCATTTGAGCTTGTGCACCCACTTCAGACGGGGTGCACGGTAATGGTTTTGGGTTGCAGTGAGGATGCTGGCTTAATAAAGGGTTTAATTAACGTATTTCAATTTTTGTATCTCGGGGATTCCAGAAACTTGGATTTTGCCAGAAGTGCTGTATGGAGAAGTGTTTTGTGTAGTAAAAGACAAAAAAAAACTTTGCATAGGGGTTAGTATGACTGAATTTTCATTTTTGGGTTAACTGTTTCTTTCAGCCATTACTCTACTAAAAATAGAGTCACTGGGGAGTGTTGCGTCATCTACGTACGTGCCGAAATATTGTATGTGACCAGACCCTATAGGAAACGCTGTGTTTGCATGCCAGATATACCATCAAATGATACTTAGCTTTACCAGCTAGTTTATGTAGCTAGTAATTACCCTACCGTTAGAGAGATGTTCAGCAACAGCAGGTCATTAAAATGTTAGCTAACATGTCAAATTGTAACTTGCTAGTGTAAGTGGTTAGTCACAGCAATGCTAGGAGGCTGTCTGTGTGCACTCAATAATCAGATGGGTAGAACCTTCAAGGCTCTCTGGTGCAGTTGCAGAGCAGTGGGTGTGTGAGTGTATGTGTGAATGGTTACCTCTCCTAATAAGCAGGTGGCACCTTAGATGATAGTCTCTGCCACCAATGTATGAATGTGTGTGAATGGGTGAATGTGACAAGTGTTGTAAAGCACTTTGAGGAGTCGGAAGACTTGAGGGGCGCTATATAAATGTAAGTCCATTACCAGTGGTTTCAAGGTGGCAGATACGTCTGAAATGGATTTTGCAGGTGAAATCTACCAAACTATGATGTTTGTTCATCTTTTAAAATCCAGCCCATGAAGTGCTAAACACACAAGGGCATTTCAGTGGCAAATAATAATTCACCTAGAGCCAATGCCCCTGTCGCCCCCATCCCTGAATACACCCAGTTAAATGGAATCCATGTGCAAATAACTGAAGTGAAGAA
Organism: Hollardia meadi; assembly: GCA_037974645.1. NCBI lineage: Eukaryota > Metazoa > Chordata > Actinopteri > Tetraodontiformes > Triacanthodidae > Hollardia > Hollardia meadi. Next base: position 1,030 of record JBBPCS010015791.1, on the reverse strand, counting down.
AGTATGGAGGATGGCTGCAACACTACAGCAGGAATGTTAATGAAATATGTCACAAACAGACACAGACAACATAGTAGCATAAGACTTCTGAGGCAGACCTCTGCCCGGAGGAAATGTCATGTAAGTCACTCCTCTGTTGATTCAAGACAATGATTCAAAAACACGTGTCCTGACAGAAACCTCTGTCAACTCCCTTCATTCTTTTCATCCACAGTGTAAGCGTCTCATGGGACAGTTCTGTTGCCTCAGGATGAAACTGTAAAGTAGGAGGCACTCAGGAGATGGCGACACTGCCACGACCTCGCTGCAAGACCGGGCACAGCAGCCTATGATCCCCCCTGAGGGACTGACAGACCTGAGGCAACATACGCAAGGCTTCGTGTGAAAACAGACAACAGAATGTGCCATGTGGAGTGCAGGTCCTTGCTGAGTGGAGAGAGAGAGGACATCAAGAAGATGGTTTGATGCAGTCTCTCTCCATCTGAGCCACATTGTGGGGTTTTGAATTCCTCGGCCCTTCTCGCAGCTGGAGAAAGGGCGTCCATCAAAGAAGGTCATACGATCTAGCAATGCTGGCCACTGATGCAACACATGCACTTCCCTTCATCTCCCTCACCGCCAGAGCTTCACAAAACAGATTACAGACACAGGGACAGGGCTGTACTATCTGGGCTATGAGATATGTTTAGAGCATGCTCCACCTCGCACAATCATTCTTAAAAACCTAATTGAAATGCAGTACGTGAGAAATGGCCCTGAGAGTCAGCTGTGGGTTTTTCAATTTCATGAGTGTCACTTTTTCATAAAAGCACAACAAAGGTGGTAGAGGCCGCCCCTATCAGTAAACCAGATTATTAAAAATGGTATGGAACAGGCTCGGCAACTGGGGCAGCATCTATTTGCCCTCTAGGTAGCATTGGGCTTTTAAAAAATTATTGTGTTTTTTTGGTGTCATTGAGGACAGGATTCTGGAAATATAACATTATGTTAGGAATGGCATGTGTTGCATATCCGGAGGGAATGCAAATCA
>JBBPCS010015785.1:9772-27394 GCA_037974645.1 Hollardia meadi | reverse complement strand
CACACACACACACACACACACACACACACACACACACACACACACACACACACACACACACACACACACACGACATTTCGATAATTTAATCCACAGTATGCAAATTCAGTGTAAAGGCCATTACTAGCCAATCTTTTTGTATTCACACTGCTTATGGTAATTATATTATTTGTTATTACAATTAATTACATAAGTTATTACATAAGGTAAAACGTGGTACATGCAGCAGCTTTATGTGAGGTTCGATAATAGTGTAGCAAGAGTTATAGCAGAGATAGAGGGTTGTTGGGAGAAGCAGCTTTGAATGCCATCAACCTTCTTGTCAAAGTAAGTGACAAAGTCAAACTGCCAAAGAGGGTAGAAGACAGGAAAGAGTTAGATGCAGAAGATAGAGTGGCATCAGATTGATAGCGGGAGTCTGAGAACAGCAGAAACTCAAAGTGAGAGAGGTCTTATGCCACTGTTTCTCAAAGGTTTTCTGCCCTGTGATTTCAGCTGACAAAACTTCAGACGGCCAGCACAGGTGGGGACAGATGGAAAGGTCTACAGAACAGGAGGAGGCGAGGGAGAAAAGACAGAAACCAAATGTTATGCCCCGGCAGTGTTGATGGCATCATGGCTGACAGTCAAGAAGGGTTATTAGTGGGGGGATTAGGGAAGGAAATCGGGTGCTGGTGAGAACCTGAAAGGCTACCTGCTGTAACAGAAAGAAGAAACTTTCTAATTTAAACTGTCACATCAGAACACGCACAGTTTTCATTCAGACATGACGTCAATTGGTTTTGCTCAGAAAGATAATAATATAGGCTACTCATTATTTCTTTTTGATTGCTCACTTCTCAGAGATGGAATTTTCATCTCTGAGAAGTGAGCAATCACATCTCTTTGCAAGTAACTTCTTGATTGTTTGGGGAATTGCTTCATTTTTGCAAGGAATTTGATTTGATAAGTAAATAACAAAATAAGTAACAAAATAACATGATGCTGTTAGTAATAATGCCTTTAACTTCGGTCCAGGTCTAGGCTTGTATTTTATCAAGTGTCTCAGAATCATTCCTACGAATTAAACTGAAAGTTATAGGACTAAAAACTATTTATGAAGCTTCCTTTGCTGACTTTCAGCAAGGAGACTAATTACTTTTAGGACAGTGTGTGACATCACTGTTCTATGACACTCAGAAATTATAATGATATATTGTATTTTTCTGGCAGAAATATTGCAAAGTGGCAAAAATTTGAAAGCTGCAGAAGTGATGACAGTTTAAATTATTAAAGCAGAAATTGTTGCTTGTGACAAGCTCAAATAGCACTGTTGTACTGTGAAGCTACAGTACATTGTCCTGTTGCTTTAAGGCTGCGAGGACTGGTTAATGGTCCTTCAAAAAAACCAATCCTGAAACAGGATTTTTTAATAATCTCATTGTAATACTAAAGTACTCAATCCATACTGTGAAAATACTCCACTACAAGTAAATGTCCTGCATTCAAAATCTCACTTAAGTACTAGTAGTAATCAGCAATTATTACTTTAAGTAAGTCAGTGATATACTGTGTTGCTTTTGGATTAATAATCTTGCTGTAATGTATGTTGCTACTACTGCTGTAGTTTTTTTTTTTAGTTGATGTCATTTTAACTACTTTACTGGTCAGTTTGATCTACAGCAATACATCATGTTCCATCAGAAAATCACATGTCCTGTTAGACGAGTGTCATGTGAGAGCCACGAATCTGTCACAAAGAGAGCAGATCAGGCATCACTGAAAACTAGAACGACACCCAGTGGAGCGCATACCTCCGCCAAGGCCAAACAGCCCAACATCCATGCATTATTCCCTGGATGATGCATGGATGTTGATAAAAGAAAATAAAAAATCTGGCATATTTAGAGGGCTGGTTTCTATGAGTGTGTACAGTTTAGTGTGGATCCAAGTAAAAATCCCAATCTAGCTGATTTAAACATGTTTTCATAGGGGGTAGTCTTTTCCTGGCTGCTGTACAGTAAGAAATAGCACGAGAAATATGCAACTACCACCAATGTGTAGCTAAGTTAATAGGGATTCAGTAAGGTACTAACAGTTTTTATGTCTCTTCAATAGTTTTAAACGTACTGTATGTCCAAACAAACATTACAGATTTTGGTGTGGATCCAGATCTGTCATTACTACTGTAGCTTCTGTGGAAAATAGCCATATTTAAATCATTCATATCAGTGATAAATGGACTATGCTCAGCAGGTAAACGTTTTACAAACGTTTTTGCAAATTAATGAAAATGTTGAAAAATGCCCTATCTCGCAATGTTAAAAGAAAGAGATAAAAAAAATTCCTGGATCCAACCCCTTTATCTGGATCCGTGCCAAGATTTAATGGGTTCTTCCTTGGCCCATGCCTCATCCTTCCACCAAGTTTCATGGAAATCCATTCCTTATTTTTTGCGTAACCCTGGTGGCAAACAAACAAACCAACCAGCAAAAAGACACGGGTGAAAACATGACCTCCTTGGTGGAGGTAACAACAAACTGTGACACAGGAGCAGGCAAACTGAGCAGACGACTCGGCAAGGGCTAAACTCAAAACTGGACCAAAATACAAACTAAGCTGCTGAGGGGATGGGATGGATGGAGAGATGGGCGGAAAAGCAGAACATTGCATTGCAACGAGACGAGCAATGTTATTCGCTTCATCTGTCTGTGCTTTTAATGTTGAGGCTGATCAGTGTATAGGTTTTATGAGGTTGCATTGTGTCCATATAGCTGCAAACTGATATATCACTCAGCGGCATGTATTCAAGTAACCACATACAGTATATGTGATATACTGGGAAGGCAACTTTACCTTTACAACCTTCCTCAATCAGAGCTGAAGGCTCAGTACATGTAGAAGTGTTACAACCAGGGAATATTCAGCAGCTACCTATATTTCTGCTGAAACGCCTCCTTATTGTGACAGAGATTTTAATAACAACACTGGAGAGATTTCAAGTCTCTGGGACTGAATCACCACCATGACAATATAAAGAAATCCCACAGGAAAAGTGCTGAATTATGTACATGCTCTAGATCTTGAACGGCGCTCTTCATAAAGTCTTGAGCCTCACCGCAGCACACCCGTGACAGATTCACTCACGCTGCAACTAGCCCCACGGGTTGGGGGGGTGTTGGGGTGAAGAAGGGGGGAACTTGCGGGGACAGTTGAGTCATGAGGGACAGCCAGTGGGGCGATGCGGTCGCCTTCCACCAACTATTAGCTTGAAGATAGATTGCTGATTGGGGGCGAGGGTTTGTGGGGGATATCAAATGATGTGTGAGGGGATGACAAGGTGTTTAATCCTTTGCCTCCGAAGGATCTGTTCTTTTCCCAACCTGCTGGCTGAACAGGAGGAAGTAGGCCTAATACATCATCAAGTTGCTCTTGGCCCTGTCGGGAATACAGGCTCTTGAAATACTGTCTCATGGCCTGGAACTGTGTGTGTGGATGTGTGTTTGTGTGTGTGGCCTTTGGTGCGAGTCTGTAGCTGCATCATGGAATACAGATGGCAGCTATAATTCCACCTACCTCTACACACACACACACACACACACACACATGCACACACAGACAGACAGACAGACTAGATATTCCCTTTCTACATTGCTTACCTGCCCCTGAGCCACCATGCTACTTTTCTCCATACACGCACACGAGCATTAACGCTTCTTTTGCCCTGGGGGCCTGAAAAAGTCACTGGCAGGGAACCGCAAGCTGCCACATGCTGCCTGCAGTAAATGAAGGTCTGGAGGAAAGGATGTGTGAAAAAATAAGTCTCCTGGTCTCATTCTCTACCTCCTTTTTTTTCTGACACCTGCATACCTGAGCTTGGACAAATTATGGGCTCTCTGTCCCATCTGTAGCTTTCACCTTTTATCTCTTAGTGTCCTCAAGTGTGTCTGTCAGTGAAGAGTGTTATCTTGGTCACAAAGGCAAAATAAATATCTAAGGCTTGTACTGTTTGTAGAGCGGCGGCTGCAGGTGGTGGGAGACACAGGGGGCTGCTGAGATAGATGGTTGCACAGGTGCCAGACGGGCATCTGTGTGCTTGGGAGGGAATCACAGGTTTTTAAAAAAATAACTTTTCTTTACCAAACCGTCTATCATTATATTTGAAAGATTAGAGCTGTGGAAATGGTGCAGGGTATGATACAGACAAAAATCTGCCAGTACTTCATATGTTGTTTTTATTTTGAAGAGCCAAAGTTTTCGTCCTACCCTTCAGGGGCCTTAAGGATTTTTGTCTGGGACAGGGATAGGTGAGCGTGCAGCCCCCCTCCCTGACGAACTACTGGTCAGCCCACTCCTAGATATGCGCCGACTCCCATCAAAGTCGGTGCATTCTGGCCCTCGTCCACTGTGTGGATGTAGTTCATGGTACACAGACACAATTAAAATTAACATCGTCAATTAACAACAATGTCAAATATAACATCGTCACAACAGTCCAAAATCAGATCTTCTTTTTCTGCACTTGAACCACAGCTGGGCTAATTTACAACCTTAGTCTTATTTAAAACTGCACAACTGTGAAAATGATGGTAATTAGCAACAGGCTCATACATCTTCATCTTTGTATTACAAAATGGGCTTATTTCAGTCTCATGTTCAGTTAAACTCACATACATAGTGAAAAGTTCAAAATAGCCTATACACTTTGTTTATGGTTGAACCAATCTGAATGGAAGAATAACTTCAAATGCACATTTATCTGAGCAATTATTGGTAAAATATATGAGAAACTAAAGTCAAATGAAAACTAAATCCCATGCCTTCGGAAAGCTGATTGCTCACCTGCCTTCAACCCTTTTATTTTTAGGAAGAATAAAGAAAAAAGTTTGATAAGATGCCTTGACTCACTGTGTTAACACAATACAGGTCCTGTACTGAGGATTTGATTAAATAAGAAACAATTTCAGAGCTGGGAGATTTCATCAGCAGGGGAAATTTATTTTCACCATCTCACCTGGTTGATTTGTGTAGCTTCCTGCATCATAAATGATTCCATTTTGATTACTTAGGATCAATGTTCATGAACAGTGCGATCACATGTGGGCTGACATTTAGTGACAATTCCTGGAGAGTGTCCTTAACTCCAAGTTAGCAGCATTACTTCATTAAAAGATTTTATTAGCTTGAGGCTTGTTCTTCACTTTTCTTTGAGACATCCTTGGAATTAGGAAAAATGAGTATGTGAGAAGACATTACAAGACAGACACTACGAGAGAGACAAGACAGTACACAAATTCTTACTGACCTCAATCTCAATTTACAGAAAAAAAGATGACACAAGATTTCACCTTGGGCTTGTTTTTTTCATCAATACAAGCAGTGTGAATTATAGTATAGAGGTTGTTGCTATAGTGATGGATGAGTCACCTATTGTCATGCTCTGCTAAACCAAAGAAATCACCACCAGATATAATTGTGGACCAAGGAGAGTGCGGGTCTGTAAATTAACCTTTAAAATTGTGTAAGCAATCATATGCTGCATGAGAAAGATTCTTCTTTGGTCATGTCTGCAGGTATGATCCTCTGAAAAAGCATTAGCATTTTAAAGCCAAGGTGAATGTCTCAGGCAAAACCAGATTGCTTCTCAATATGTAAGATTGTAGATTGTACATTGGCAGTCTACTGTATATAATTTCATTTCCTTGATTTGGTCCAGAAGATTGCCTCTTAGAATGGAAACATTATTGGTTGTAGGAAATTCCATTTGATTAAATCATTTATTCTGACACAACTCCCTCACATAATCTTCTCTGAGAATTACTGCAGCCAAGGTACAAGAAGATTCCAGAAGAGATCAGAGTCCGTAGATGGAGAGAAGATGAGCAGCCCTCATGGAAGACTGAAAGCCATTGACATCATTATTTCTTTTCGGGACAACATGTCTCATCAAAGTAATTTCCAACGTGATAGTGACGAAAAAGGTAATAATTACAATTACAGCATTGTCAAAGTGAGTGGCTAATCAGACTCTGACGAGCCCTGAGTGGACTCCTCAAGTCCGTCAACAGCAACAGTTTAATGAGCCAGAGGGTCCACTGAAGAGGCACATCTACCGACTTGTTTCGGACGTGGTAATGGCCGGGTAAAGAGGAGCTGGCACAGGTGAGAGTTCAGACAGGAGTTTTAGTGAAACACATTTCTCACATTAAGCTGCTGCACAGGCTGAAATAACTTGATTGGTTGAGATATAAATAACCAGGCAGGACAGGACTGGCAAAGAGAGTGAGGATCATCAAATGTTCATTGACCCATCAGGTCAAGGGTTTTCCAAATCAATTGCGGTTACTTGTTCACCCCCATTGTTTGGGGTACTGGCTGTGGAGGAGGCAGCACTCTCAGACAGATTGCTCAAAACCTGCTCAGATGAGACAAAAACTATCAACATGGATCGATGCCTCTGTCGGAGAGAAATAAGGATGAATGTCTGGAGAAAATTTTGAACCAATCGATCCAGCAGATGATCAGATATATCACCCAATATGTAACATTGACCTGCTGGTGGCGCTAGATGAAAAGTCAGGGCATCACCAGAGTTATTGTTATTCAACCCCCGGGGCATTTTGGATATTTGTACCAAATGTCATGGTAATCCATCAGATAGTTGTTGAGATATTTCAAACTTGACCAAAGTGGTGGACCAACCAAAGACGAATATTTCCATTCATAAAGCCATACCACGAATGCAGTTAAAAATCCAAAGTTCTCTCGGTCAGTTTAGTTAGGAAAAACCTGAGTAGTAGTGCAAAGAGAAAATCAATAAAATCTCAAAAAATGAACATGATGTTGTTTGTTGCTGTTGAGCCACGCTGCAAGAACAGATCAGGCTGGACGAAACTGGGGAGATAACACAGGTCAGATTGTCAGTTAGTTGTTTGTCACTTACTGAAATGAAACAGGTGGCTGTTGTTTGTTACATGCGCCTTACTCAATATACTGTTCCCATATCCTTAATTGATTTGCCCATTGTATTATGCTTTGCTTTTCTGCATTGGCTGCAGTGGGCAGATCAATTATACTGGTCTGTAATGTATTTAATAAATGCATGAATAGTGCTTGCACTAAGAAACAAAGCCACCTGCAGTTGAGCGTATTGTATGTGTGCAAAAGAAGCAAAAGATGAAATACCTCTTTAGGTCAATGCTATTTTTTTATTTAATTATTTTTCTATTCACAAGTGAGTTTATAGTTAATTGACTTTGAAACTAAAGAAAGAGGGTATTTTAGAAAGGAACTCTTCTTGTGAAAGTGCATATCGGGCAGCCTAGAAATCTCAAAACAGCCAGCTGTTGGACAGTGCATTGATAAAAACAAGCATATGGGGTATAGTAAGATTTAAACCCCAGGCGACTGGTTCGAAAGGCAGCAGGTCTGACCAGTGTCGGCATTGGACATTGCTTTGCACAAGCCAAACACCATATCCAATCACCATGCACCTGTGTGAGCTGGAAGGTCTTGTGACAGTGGAAACCAATGGCAGGATAAATGGAAAGTGACATTGTGACTTCATTTAGACAATAACTGCTCAAGAAATATAACATGTAGAGCTTACACCTTTTAACTGTGTGTACACAGACAGTACAGTATTGATTTATGTTCAGGTACTCCTGCAGCAACTTAGGCTATGTTCACACTGCAGGCTGAGGTGGCCCAACACCTGATTCAAATGATCAGCTCGTCATCAAGCCTGATAACGAGTTATTAACTTGAATCAGGTGTGTTAGAGCAGAGAAACGTCTAAAACATGCAGGACAGGGCGTCCCCAGGACCAGGACTGAGAGACACTGGATTAGAGACATGATTTGTCATTTAATAAGTTTTAAAATATAATTGTCTGGGCGGTTGTGCTGACAGGCGATCATGTATTTGTCACGTGTGAAGCCACGGTATATATGGACCGGGTAAGCAGCAAATGAATTGCCCTTTTTGGGATCAATAAAGTTGTCTGAATCTAATTCCTGCCAGCTCAAAGCACCTCTCTGCTTAGCTTAACACGATCATGCCGTGCTGTTGGTGGCACGAATGAAAATCAGGCACTGTGCTGTGTGAATTAAAGACATGCCTTCAGGGTTTAGTGATCTTTGTGGTCCGGACAGTTCTGCTGATGGATCCTCCTGTATTTTTCATTTGTCTTTGTCCTCTCCCTTTTATCATCTTCCTCCTCTTCTTCATCAAAATGACTGGTCCCGACTCACTGCTGCACAGAAGCTATAACTCCAGTTGTTTCACTGGATAGCGACCAAGGAGAAAAAATATCTCTTACTGTTTTGGTTTTGCAATAGCTGACGTGCTTCCTTGTTACCGTAAATTTGGACCATTTTTTTAGTGAACAATCGTGCCCGTTGGCAACATGAATAGCATCGTGAAAGCAAGGCTTATAATGAACCGATGTAAATGCAGATGTTGTCATTTTTCTTTCGCCACTACACTGTGCAATATATATTTACTTCCTAATGATAAGTTAAAGCAAAACAATTTGTCTATTGCCTGTTTAATTAACATAATTGTACAAACAGTATGCTACTTGAACAGTACTGTAACTTGTAGCTCTCTCTAAGAAAAAGCACTGTAATGCAGCAAACTGTGAGGCTGCTCTTTGCTGTTGCCATGTTATCAGTGGTTACCATATTGACTTCAGCAGGGATTTGGCTTCAGTTCTGACCTTGGCAACTCTTCTCCTCTTTTCAACTGTTAAAAATGAGTGAAATGCGTTAAAGGCAGCACTGTACACTGAAAAATTACGGCTCTTCAAAATTGCCCTAAAGAATGGCCATAAACATTAACCCAGTCTGAAAAAATAAGCGTTGCTGGGAGCTACAGCAGAGCGGCCATTAAACAGGATATCCCTGTAGCTCAGATCAGTTTGTTTGAGGGGTCAGCCTGCAAAGAATAAAAGTCAGCAGTCCATGTCGCAGAGGTCTGTAACAACCCTGAACCAAATGACTCCCCTTGCTCTTTAATGGAGGCCTCGCGGAATGGAGTATGAATCAGGAGACCAACATGTGAGTCGGGAGGAGCGGTGCGGACAGGGATATCACAAGGCCCAGCTCAGACAGCAGCAATAATGCAGCCCTCCAAATCCTATTATCATTGTAATGGAACGGATGGCGTGGGAGGAGAGGAGATGGGTGTGTGGGAGGGGGAGAGAGATGAGGTGGAAGGGTGCTTCTTCTCTCTGTCTCCCTTCTCTTGTCACACACACACACACACACACACACACACACACACACACACACACACACACACACACACACACACACACACACATTCGTCTATCTTATTGCCACTGTAACAGAAAGCTCTGAGGTGACACCACCATGTCAAATAAATGCCTCCCTATAGAAGAAAAATGCCAGCAGAAGTGGTAATTTGTGATATAACTCTAAACTTTAACTGAAAGCATCTTTCAGAACTCAGATAGGAGCAAGTCAGCAAAAACCTGAAAGCGGACAAGAAATGTATTTCATTAAAAAAAAAGTGCAAGCAATATGGCCGCAATGCCTTGAGACATGAGAGAAAATACTGTTTCATAAACGAAATTGTGACACATTGATGTAAATATAATTTCCTAGCTGAATTCGATAGACAACAGAAAGAAATTGGCCTTTATCACATTTAGTACCATTCAGTCAAATTCATCATGTGAATACTCCACAGATGCCACACAAACAGAAAGTAACTGAGCTGGTCTAAAGAGAAATACATGACTTGTAAGCATTGTGGGTACTTTAACAAGATCCGTGTCATTTGCCATTTGAACAATACACTAACCACTGCCACACGCCCCCACAAGTGTTTAAGATGGTACAATTGATGAAGTTTATGTTTCTGTAGGTGCACACTATCCTTCGTCCACTAAATATCATTATTCATGTTTATTAATTTGTTCTTCCTTCATTTATTTTAGAAATAGGATATCAATCATTTCCTTTGTGTTTTGCCAGACAATAAACATAAAGAACTTCCATGAAGGGTGAATGGAGGAAATCAGTACTGTGGTCTGCAAGTGAAAAAAAAACTAAATCGCCAGATAGCTAAGTAGAAAGACACATTAATCTTGCCTGCTAAGCTCCGATTGGTCAAATGTTTATCTGACTGGGAAAAATAACATTCAGTTGTAAAGCCCTGCACGGGCCTGGATTCCAGCCCTAATCTGGTCCATGGTGTTTAAAGCCCTGACGAAGTCTGCAATTTTTCGATAACGATAGTTTGTAAAATGTCTTATTGGTGCTGATTAATCAACCAAACAATGAGTCAGTGACCTCTAATAGACAATAATAAATAATAGGTTGTTAGTTAATAATAGGTATGTTATGGATATTAGGGTTGGGTAGGTTTCCGGTTTTACCGGTCCAGTCCGGTGTATGAGTTTAAACCGGATTAATCTTGCACAACCCAACTAAACCAGCATTTGTTAGGGTTAGGTGTATAGGTGGAGAGAGATATAGCAGCATGTTAGCTAGGCTAGTTAGAAGGAGCCCCAGGAGCCGATTAGCTCAGTGCTACAAGGTGCTACTTCCCTGTTGTGTTTGTTAGTAGTGCGCACAGTACTATTTAACTACGCCGGCCGATGTCCAGAAGAGGGAGCTCTCATCAGTAATAAGTTGGTGCCATTGAATATAAAGATGGACGACATGAGAGCTCCTCAAAAGCAAAGCCAAAACATCTCGATCGCCCCCTGGTGGTGGGCTACAGTATAGATCATATATACTCCTCTATCAGTATACTCCTCCTCCTCCATGATTTCAGGTAGGACATGGGCAAAACTAAAAACTCAAAGTACACCTTAGATAAGTTTTTCCCAGAGATTTTTGGTTTTAATCAGTTATTTGATGCTATAAAAACGGGGTGAAACGTCATGATTGACAGCTGAACCCTGCTCGTGATTGGGTGGGCGGATGTATGGGCTGGAACTCGAGACCTATTGACTCTGGCTCCAAATGCGCAAGATGGCAGTGCCCGTATCCCAGCTATTTTGGCTTCATTTTTGTACAACGGGAGGAAGTGGAAATGCGTTGTCCATCTTTATTTATGTCAATGGTTGGTGCAGGTTATGCTGTCTAACATTATGTTACACGCTTGTACTTCAGCAAGAAGCTGTGTTTTGATCTGCTTTGTTTGCCCCGTTAATGTGACTGCAATACTTTACAATACAAATACAAATAAAAGCACTCTAGCATTTCAATGGAAAAAAAACCCTCAAGGCTTTTATTGTGAAACATTGGTAGGAATGTGTTGTGGAAAATTAATTGACTTGCAAGGTTCCAATTGCACTTGAAACATAGCAATTGTCATCTTTTCTTAAGTTGGTCTAGGCTGAAGTCTTATTTTATTATCACTTGGATATTAAAGTTTAGAAGAATATAAGTTGAATGGTTTCTGTGAGAAATGAAAATATGATGTGTTACAGTTGTTCTGATGGCTTGTGGTGCTGTAACATTAACATTCTTATAACATTCTTATTGCACTCAGGAGCGGCTGAGTCACTACTGACACCTAGTGGTTAAAGTCAGTATACCGGTCCCATCTATATATCAAACCTGTTTGAAAAGTTTTACACCGGCCCAACCTTAATGGCTATGTACATTAGCATGTGACGTCATCTAGCAAGAACTTCCTGACCTATTCGCATCAATGAACAAATCAATGTTTTGCAAATCCATAACTGAGGAACTTGCAAGTATTGGACAATGATGACAAGTCATTCCAAGTAAACTGAACTGTAAGAATTGGTAGTGCGTCTTCATTTATTGTATGTCTTTATGCTGTATTAGAAATCAAACTAAGCCACAGTACATTTTCAATCGCTGTCAAAAAAGTCTCCCTCAATGCAGACAACTATGAACAATTCTTCCTTTCTGCCCACCCACAGGGGAATATTCATGTAAGCATTCACTTGGTACAGTTTCCAAGTTCCAGAACAAAAATGAAAGGTGTCGAGTGCAAAAAACAAGAAGAAAGCAAGAGCTGAATAGCTAAACTCCAAAGAGGTAAACTCATGTTTTCTCTGCATACATGCTGTTAAAGAACAAAGTGTTTCTAATATAAGTGGCGATGCTTTGTGCTTTAACATTCATGCTGAAATGATGGTGACAACGGCAGCAACTCTTTTCTATGTGAAAATGATGATGCTGGTGTAGTGTCTGCTCTCAAACCTGTAAAATGCTGTTGGCCTGTTCAGAAAATCAGGTGTTGTCAAAACATCAGGAAAATCAAGACAAATTTTATGCAGCCATAATAATGCCTTACGTGAGCACAGACAGTATTATCCTCATGGATGAAATACAAGATATACAGTAGTATGTTTTGAAAACCTTTGCAGCAGATCATGAATCCAGTAGTGCAGTTCTGAGTGAAAAGATGTGAAAGAAGCAGGTCTGATTGTGAAGACAAATAGGGATAGAAAGGGTAAGAATAGGGGGTAAGGGAGAGTGGTGGGCTGAAGAGTGTTACCCCCTCAGTGAGTATATAAATAAAAGACAGGGCAGGAGGCCTATGGTGGCAAAGAATGGAAAAAGAGACTGATTAGTTTTTCTTTGGCGAAGCACAACTGGGAGAGGATAGGATTGGAAAGGTCAAGAAGCAATATAATAGTATCGAACAGGCAAGGAATTGAAATCTGCTATTGTCTTCTAAAAGGAGGACAAATGCGGTAATGATATGTAATCTACGACCATCGAAATTTACTCATTTCACTTAAAAAGTAAAAGTAAATTGTACATGACACACAATCATTCATCAACTGTGAGCCAACATTTGGAAATGACTAAGATTAGCAATAGCATGCTAGTTAGCTTAGTTTTGGCTGTGAACATGCTATTTCTCTGCTTCATTCAGTCATATACACACAGTTATGAGCAGGAATCTTGTAAACAAAACAAATCTCCTGCGACAGAATCGTATTCCTTCTCAGAGCACTCACTAAAGCTGCCGTCTGTGGTTAAAGAGGACACTCTTCTCTTTGAGGCTGTTTACACCTGCTATTAACATCCAAGCATCAAACTCCAGCGTTGAGCCTCACTGTTACAAAATACCTGGAGTTTAATACTGGCAAAATAAATTACTCAAACAAAGACCTTCGTTATAGGTGTCCAATTATACTGTTTGCTTATTAAGGGATAATCCAGACCTAGCAGCCAAGAATTTTCAGTAGTAATTTTGTAATTCTGGATCCACATTGCACCATTATAATGCAAAATGCTGCCTTCTTTATGTACAGAGACAAATATGTAAACTGACAAGTAACTCTTGTATTTTTAAATGGTGTTTATTATGCATACTATACAACTACAAATTACACATTTACAAGGCTCTCAAAGAGCTGCCTTCCATCGACTCTAAAGTAATTAGACTGGTTGAATTGGCTAACAGTTTATTTAAGGTAGGTAATTAGCTGTATGCTTTTTATTGCTTATAAATTATATACACAAGCATTTTGATGAGGCTATGTTTGCTCCAGCATTCCAGCGATTAATGAGCAGAGGAGCACCCAGCAGCTCCGCCAACGTGTTCTACCTCATTATGTCAACGAGGCAAAACTGCAGTCCCATTTGCCCAAATATCTTGTCAAAGCTCTTCAGAAAAGCTAAAACATTGCAGGAGGGAATATCCATCAGCTCGGAACAGTGGGCCAAAGGGTCACAACTAAAGACAAATCCATCAGTGCATGAAATTGCAGTAATACATGGCTGAATTAAAAATGTAACTGTTGTCAAAATGATAGGTTTAAAGTAGCTCTGGTTTTATTTCAATAAACAGTAAAGCGAGCACCCAATCAAACATTCATTTTGTGACTTAAGATGACAGGAAATGAGGCTGTTGGTGTACATGTTACATTACTGCTTACTGCTCCATTAATGGAGCTCACATATCTTTAAATAATTCCCAATAATACATTTCCTTTGACAGTTCTCTTTATCTATAAATCCCCATCCCATTTCAAGAATTACAACTCAAAGGTAGTTAAAGGATTTCAGTCTTCTTACTCCTGCCTCGAAATCTACTATCTTGAGCCTGTCCATTTTGAGTAGTTGTCTATTGATTACTGCTCTCTTTGTCGAGTGTGGAGCTGTGCTGCCGATGCAATCAGTTCAGATATAATGGGCCCATGCATTTAATTGGGCTAAGCCTCACTGTTCTTCTCTATTGATTGAAATCTCTGGACTAAACCCCTAATCGAGCTCCAACTCTCATGACCATACAGTATGAGAGGACTTTTAGAACAAAATCCTGTCAGTTTATGGTGGAGCTATATAGTCTTTAAAGGTCGCTTTATGAATTGGCATATTATTAAAAATGTATATATTGACATTAAAAATCAAAATAAATGTGGTTTGGATATGATATCATTGAGTAAAATGAGAATGCAAACTACGTAGCCTGAGGAATTAAACCCAGGAAAGATGTAAACGTAGGAAAGTAAGTTCAGTTTGACATATTAACCAATAGCTAGAAAGGCAGAGATATGATTGAAAAGCTGACATGGAAAGATGAGAATATATTACTCCAGTAATAGTACCATTACTAGAGGAATTATTACTGAGATAAAAGTAAAAGTAGGATAGTTAATATGTACTCTGGATGAAAGTAAAGTGTTATATGATGATATTTGATGGACCAATACAATCAAAGAACACATTTAGGCTACAAAAATTAGTTGCATTGTAAAGTAGGGATGAGCGAGTACTCCATTATCTGTATCTGTTTAACTAAATCATCCGTATCCATACTCGGAATGGACGGGGCTTAAGTTGAAAGTGGGTGGTGCTTAAAAGTAAGTGGGATTTTTTAAAGTTTATTTAAATAAACAGTTTAACATAAACTAAAAAAGAAAATACACATTTTTCCTAGCTGTAGAGATGTCTGCCTTCTCTCCAGTATAATGGAACTAAATGTCCACTTGTGCTGCTCAAAGCACCAAAAAAAAAAAAAAATATACAATGGAAAAACTCAAAAGCAATGTCTCTTTCCAGAAATCATGACCCAGTTACTGAAGATAATCCACAGACCTTGTTGTGAGCAGTTTCATGGAGGAACTGTTTTCTTTCTGCATCACCATGCAGAAAAAAAGTGTTCATCTACTCATGGATGAGAGCCTCGCTAAATAAGCTAGCTAATGTCGCAGCTCAGCTGAGAAGGATGCCGTTGATGTTCACATCCTGCCCTGTAACAAGCATGAACCTCTCGTCCATGAACTTCCCAAAAATGTCCGTGTAGCAAAATCATACTGTTAAATTGGGGTGTTGTCCTAGTCCTCTTTAAATATATATATATATATATATATATATATATATATATATATATTTTGATGAACAACTTTTTTCAGCTAACCAATGAGGATTTTCCTTACTCATGAGTACAGATATTGATAAAATTTACTTGGATGATACTTGAACTCTAAAAAGTAAAAAGTACATAATACTCGTTTGAGCCGAGTAATTGCTCAACTCTAATATCAAAGGTATTTCTAGTGGAACAACATCACGCCACTGAGCCCTAATGTCCAACAGTAAAAGACAGACATTGGCAGCCAGTGCGTATTATCACAAGCTGTATGGAGTCATTTCATGGGTGTTTTTTTTTTTTCTTCAGTTGTTTAGCAGAATGCTGCAACGCTGTTTTGCTGTGAAGCTCCAGAAATGTTTTGTGGACTACGAAAAAAATCACCTGATGTTCCATTGGCATGGGGGTGAGTAGATAATGACTGAATTTTCATTTTTGTGTGAACTATTCCTTTAGTGTTGTTCTACAACTACACAATACAATAAGTAAAAGTTTGTCCAGCCACCTGTGTATCACCTATGCATGGAAATGGTATCACCCCCCCCCCCCCCCCACCGAAAAATATCTTGCCACTTACACTCATAATGTGTGTGTGTGTCTATTAAACACTTATGTAATTGTGTTAACAACAAAAAATATATATTTATTAGATTTTCCGTCGTTTCGCTGAGTGCCTCTGTCTGTTCCTGCCAAACACGGTCGGATTTGGCTGCTAAATGGGAATTAACTAGTTTTCATTAGCAAACATGCTGATTGGCTAAGCACAGATAAACACCGCCACTCACTCACTCACTCACTCACTCACTCACTCACTCTGCTAGTAGCGGCACACTGCAGCTAAAAAATCGGGGTTGAGGCAAATCTCCAAAATTAAAATCCATCCATCTCTCTGCAACATTTTTCTCCTTTGGAAGGCTGTGCAGTGATCTGGATGAAGCTCTGCAGCAGGAATAAAACACTTTTCATGGCCAGTTCTCCGTCACATTGCTACACTCTCCACACTTGTCTCAATTGCTTTCCTGGGAACTGTGGGAAGAAGCGGACACTCAGGGGGCGGGCGTATGCAATGTTTTTAGCTTGACGACATCCTGTTTCCAGCTAGAAACAAGGCTAAAATTCTTACTAGCTCCTAAAGCTGTGAGGCCATCTTGTGGTGAGTAGTAAGCGACTTCAGATTTTCCGCTTTTTTACACCTCCAAATTTAGAAAAAACACAAAACACAATAAAAATGCATTTTCGTGATATGGGACCTTTAAGGACACCAGTTGCTTGGTAACTACAAAAGATACCTTTGTTGGCTGTCTGAATGCTGCTGAGCCTCTCACACAGTGGGAATGCTGCACCACATACCGTACCTCAAGAGCTCAAATCTAGTAAGCCATGACAGTGTTACAATGAGGCAGCATGCAAAACACCAGGACCATCAAACCAAAGCAACTATGGAATTAAGCCATCATTAATGTTATTTATTTACAGTGCCTTTTCTGTTTCTTCCACGTCAAAATGCCTTCTGTGAAAAAGGCCTATTAATAAAGTTTACACTTGGTAAAGAACAGCGCAACATCACTAGGAATTTGCTGCACTGCATTCAGATCATCCATAAAAAGGTGCAAAGAAACTCCAGTCTGACACTTTGTCAGTTTTACTGACCACAGCAGTCTCTCCAAGATCTCCAATCTTCCATCAGATATAATAGCACAAACGGTATATATGATTATCGATCCCTTCCTGTCTTCTGGGATCTAGGTGGATAGTTGGTACAATCAAAAACAATTTTCGCTGCAGCCATCTCCAAAGCCTTTGTCTTGATTGTTTTTAAAAACTAAGTTTACTGCCACATCTTATCCTCCAGGGAGGCATCATTGTCCAGGATGCACCTCTGAAGAGTAGAGCAGATACAACATAATTGCTTGCAGTGCACAAGCTAATAATGTGCACTTGAAAATAGAGTCAGGTAGTTTATTGAGCATGGAAAACAATTACAGCACCATTTGCCACTAGGTTGCCATATGCAGGGAATACGCTTTGTATTCACAGAAAGTGTATCTGTTTTTCATTAAGTACAGGCTTCCACTAGTTTATAGTCATTACTCTTAATGCTCTTTTTGCTTAGAGTACACTAATGGAATATTAGAATGGTCCTAGTAAATCAAAATGAATTTCTTCTAAATTTGTCTGGGACTGTATTTTCGGAGAATAGTGAGTTAATAAGCCTGCTGCCAGGAACACAACAACAACAACAACAACAACAACAACAACAACAACAACAACAACAACAACAAAGGAGTAATATGAAAAATGATC
>JBBPCS010015772.1:0-27401 GCA_037974645.1 Hollardia meadi | reverse complement strand
CTTTCTCATCCCACCCGCTCTCAGTTGCTAAAATGCGGAAATCAACTGAATAAACGGCGACCGAACCTGACCCCTGACGGAGAGAGAGAAGCCGGTTACTGGCCTCTTTACCCTGTAAAGGATGGTCAAAAACCTTAAGCATTTCTGTTTTGAATGCCTGATAAGTTTGACAGACGGGTGAATTACTGGTTGATATGGCAACCGACCTCGATCAACAAGCTCACAATAAAGGTAATCTTAGACTTATTGGTGGAGTACGTGAGAGGCTGTTGGTCAAACACTAATGCACACTGATGGAGAAACTGCCTGCACGACCCTTTTATTCCTGAATATCTGACAGGTGTGGGGATGAAGGGTTCACGGGGATGGCCAGGTTGGGTATCTGGAAAAACCGGACCGGGAGAGGATGCAGGAGGAGCTGGAGCTGGAGACGGAATGGGAGGAGCTGACAGCGTGGTGAGTAGTGTGGAGACCCGATCCATGCGGCTGTTGAGCTGAGTCACACTGGTGGAAAGCGTGTGAAGCGTGTCCATAATCTCACGTAGTGCTTGTTCGTGCTGCCCCACACGAACACCTTGAGAGGATAGTGCCATCTAAAGTCTTTCAGTCTCTGCAGGGTCCATACTGACCAGATTATTCTGTCATGTCTTGTAAACCGTTTGGACCCCAAAGCAGAGTATGACACAGATTTCACGTAAAAAACGAGTCTTTTCATAAGAACAAAAAGTGCAGATAAATGGTCTGAATACTAAATAACAAAAGATGCAGACAAAAGGTCTGAATACTAAATAACAAAAGATGCAGACAAAAGGTCTGAATAATACACAACTAAAGAAGCAGATAAGCAATCTGAATGTTCAAACAAAGCGCAGACAGACGATCTGGCAGAGGAAGCTGAAGACTGACTCGCAGCTGATATCCACGAGGAGTGGAACAAGCACGAATCCTGAGATGACACGCAGGTAGAGCTCCAGGATGAAGCACAGGTAAGTTTCGATGAGGCACATAGGACCACCGGATAAAACGGAATAATTGTCGTGAAGTGAAAGGCCAGGCTTTATAGTCAGGAAGATGAGGTGAATGAAAACCGGTGTGCCTCGTTAGCAACCGCAGACGCCGCCAGCCACGCCCTCCTGTCACACAAACGCCCTGCAGTAGTAGGAGAGTAGAGAGAGGGGGAGGAGAGAAGGAAAAAAGAAAAACACAAACACAGAATCCTAACACTTCCAGCTGAATTATTTTAGTTTGCAGGCAGTAACTTGCAGTTAGAGTGACTGTTGTCCTCTTTGTATTGCTGCTATTTTACAGCTACTAGTTTTACAGTAACATAACAGTTACAGAGCTTATTACCTGCAATTCATCACACCCTAACAGTGCGTATATTTCACGGATAACTGAGAGATTGCTTTTGCCGTGTTGGGGCTTGAAAGTGCTGATCAAAGCAACCAGACTTTTCACTAAATTAAACAGAGAAAAAACAACTTGTCAGCGTCCACAGCAGGAGCTCTTTATTGATTTTCATGGCTCATGTTTCAGCCTCATTACTCATGGAGCTACAGTAAAACTGGAGTAGGAATCTTCAGAGGAAACGCTGCTGCCCACATGAAATTGCCAGAATCAGCAGAGGAAAGTGCCAAATCCCAAAGCTAATGGAGAGCCTATCAGTTTCAATTACAGAGGTTTTTTTTTTGTTCAGCGTGGTGTTGCTGTTGTGAATGCCACTAATGGCACGAGGTCTAACCACCCACGCCCACTGCCAATATGTTATCGTGGCATTTTCACAGAGTGGAGGGGCGAGAGACAAGACAGAGATGCCAACAGAAACTGTCGAGGACCACTGCCAAGTTGAATGTTCAGCCCACCCTCACACAAGTACAATCTCTCTGTCTCTCTTTCTCTGGCATATTCCCATGATTCGGCTTGTTTCAGATTATTTGGCTGGTAAAACTGACATGATTGATGGTTTCTGGGGGAAAATGATGAATATGTAAGGGTCATTCCATACCAACTCACCTATAGCCCCCCCCCCCCCCCCAGTTCATGTCATTTTCTTGGGGGAAAAAAAAAATCATGTGAAATCTTCTATTAAATTCATGGAACCTTGCAAAATCCTATAGCTCTTCTCCAAATATATTTTTTTGCAATGAATTTTAGAAGTTTGGCCCCCTGAGATATCATTTTTGCAATTCTTTGTATGTATATTCTCAGGCTCAGTTTCAGCTGAATTCTAGGTGAGTCAGCATGGACCCATAAATGAAGATTGGGAGCTTGAATTTTAGCCTGATGGCTGGTGTTAGCCACTTTTTTGTACAGAGTGACAAAACCAAATCATCAAAATTAGTGCTTTCACTTGTTTGCCAGATCTGTCTGAACCAGCTGACGATGTAGGGGGACTGTCCTCTCAAGAAAAACAGCATCAGTCATTTCAGCAAATGCCAAATAACAACATATGTGAACATTTAACTCACAAAGGTGGAAGTAGAGTAATGTTGTCATCCACAGAGGAAAGAAGTTGGGTTCAACAACATGTCGGATTTTGACATGGGAAATTTCCTATAGTCAACTTTTTTTCTTAACTGATGACAATGATTGTTCCCCAACCTTCACCAAGTTATTTTAATTCAAACTTTAGTCTTTACATAACCTAACAGTGGTTTGTCGTGGTTTTAGAAGATATTGAGATGATGTCATGCAGTCGATATGATCAGATGAGGCAACCCGTCCTCATACCCAAACGACTGAATAGGTCCACTCCCAAAACATCTTATTACCATTGGAGTGTGCCAGCGTACCGGACCTTCATTGTGGTTAATGATGTGAAACAGAAACAGTTTGGTTAGGTTGAGGCAAAAATAAAATAACTTGGTGTTCACTTTTGGTTTCACGACACGACCAGCGGTCTCCTGGGTGAAAGTCCTGCACTGTCTTTCTGCTGTGAAACAAGTTCCTCGACAAGTTAAAAAAAAAATTATTCATTAAACCAAAATTAAGAAAAACAGAAAGTAAGAAGTACAGAGGTGGGCTGCTCAGATTAAACCACAGTAACCACACTTCCTGTGACCCTTTTGTCACATTATGTGATCTGCTAAGCAGACTCTGGGTTGGTGTAACATGCTGATGATGAGAGGAGGACGAAGTGACCTGATTGAAGGTTTTCTGGAATCGATGGTCCAGCCAGTGACGGAGAATCCCACAGCAGAGCTCAGTGGTGGTGCGCTGCTCTATTTGAAGAGAAGACCAGACCTGAGCAGTCCTAAGGTGTCTTGAACTGAAGGACACAACAAAACATACTCTATAAATCTATAAATCACAGAGAGTTCAGGCAGAGCAGCTGGAGGACATCAGAGGGACATCCAGACAATATTTTTTCCATAAAATATGATCCAGTTTCACCAAAATCAGTGATTTTTTTTTTTTGTACAGTAATCAGTGAGGCCCCGACCTCCAGAAACACTCTGCCCCAGCTGCGCCCTTCTGACATGAAATATTAAGATTAAGCTAGCTCTTATGTGTATTGGAAATTGGTTAATGGATGTCATGATATTATTGGTAGAAAAAATGATATGTTGATGTAAAATACAAGCCAATATGTTTGGCTTAAAGGGGCACAATAAAAGGTTGAAGAAGACATTTTTCATTAAAGTTTGACTTTAAGACAGCTCCTACTCCCTCAGCTCAACACGTGTTGCTTCTGAACGCTGCCCTGTCCTCTTTGCTGTTCAAAAGTTAAAGCTTAAATGTCCCTTTCCTCACCTGAACCTTCCCTGAACTGCAGACAGGTTCTCTCTGTCAGTGCAGATACGATCCCCATCAGGAGTCAGATCTACTCAAAATCACTCGCAGGCAGAGTTTGGAAGGCTCGAAAGAGAGTGCTTGAACACATCTTTGTATCTTTTGTGTGTTTCCATGATGCACACACATCACTGTATATATTCACGCTAAACTTCGGCAGGTACTGTGGGTCTGATGCAGCTCAGTACTCAGGAGAGTTTAGTTGTTGAATGAATAATTTCACAGGTGATCAACTGGATTGAAATCTCTTAATTGGGAAGGCTGCAGCATACGACTCACATCAATTCCATACAGCACCTGTCAACCCTCCCATATTTTACCCTTCTCTCCCGCTGTAGCTGTATCATCTGTTGACAAGAAGTCAACTTGTCAACTGGGACACTTGGTGGAACAGAGCCAATGTTAACGAAATTTGTCTCACATGTGCTGCAACAAGTCAAAATATCTGCAGTAGAAAAAGGTTCATTCTCTCTCAAAGGCATCATCAGCTGATTGGCTTCCACCTGTGAGCTCCTGCTCCAACACCTCATTGGTTGTTTTGAATCTGAGAGACACAATCACCAAACACAATCGCCTACATAAGAGAAGTCAAGAGATTGCCATGCTTATTTATTTGTCTAATTTAAGAGGTGTGTTTGGGGTTAGGACCTTAGATAAGTGATGGTGACGTGTACATTTTCACACACATAGGTGCCTTTTGTTCAAAAACATGGTTCAATAGTTGATGATTGTTTGGTTTAGTTTTTTGAGGAGGAGATTAGGTGGCTGAGTTTTGTTCTATCCATTTCATTTATTTTGGTGCAACCACTTTGTTCTGTCTACACACATCGAGAAAATATGTGATGTTACTGTTTCCGCTTCCCCTAGTCCACCTCTGGGACATACTGTACATAAAACATACATATGCAGAACTAGAAATTGTCACAGATCTGATGCAAAAGCAGAAGTAAAACATGCAAAGACATGTAGAACATTTCCATCTTTGGTTTGAATATTTCACTCAGTGCAAACGTCGTGTGGCTCCAATGAGGAGCTGGACCAAGATGAGACAGAATCTATATGATACTCAGTGGAATAAGATAACACTGACCCTACAACGAGAATTAAAAAATTACCTCCCAATCGCACACAGACTCCTGCTGTGAAACACACCACTGTCACCAGCTGTTAGTTGTTGCAGCTGTTTTCCTGGCCTGAGTATTAGAGGCTGTCTGTTTTCAACCTGTAATTTAAAACCACACAACACCAATCATGCTTGTTGGTGACACAAACAATTAAATCAATTTCTCGCTTTGGAAAGTTGTGCTACGTCATCTGTTAAACTCGTCTGATACTGACACGGACAGTTTTACATTGCTGGTACATTAAACATCTGGTACCTCGACATCTTTGCAAATGAGGGAAACCAATAATTTTCAAGGCTCAAATAAAAGTTTGAATTGAAAAGACAACTACTTAAAGAAGGAGAGAAGAGAGAATCACTAAAGTGGCTTAAAACTCATCCATCTTAATACTTGGGTGGTCATAATCTCATTCATTGCCCCATCTGGCTTTTCATGTCACAGAGAAACATTTGAGACAAATTAAGACTTGCATCTTCTCCTCTGCCACTCAGGGAGAGGGAGCACTGAAAGTTTAATGGTATGACATGCAACACTCTCTTGTTTAGTGCTCAGACATTTCGTTCAGGTTGAGAATAAATCACACCGGCATGCAGCCTTTCAAGGTGAGGGCAGAGCTGAGTAAGAGAGTAGTATGTAAGAGACTGAAACTTTGCTTTTAAAAACCTCACACCATCTGATCTGCTGCGGCAACACTCTGCTGTGAAACACTCAACACATAGCGCACTCGTACCTTCGCTGCCTCTGAGGCTGAGAGGCACAGAGAGGATGAATAAATGGAAGAAACAACAACAGGGAAGAGACGGAAGGCCTTTGGAAAAGTTGTTTGATGGTGAAGCCGAGCCTCTCCACCTGTGAGCAGAAAGCTCTACAAAGTGAGGACAGAGCAACAAATGTAATCTGAGAGAAGACTTTTAAGATCTTTAAGGCCCAACACTGTCTCATTGATGCACCAGCACACTCACACAATGAAACAAAGCAGCAGCTCCTCGGGGAGTTATAGATAGGAAGTAAACAGCAATGAGTTGTAGCTGTCAGAACTGAAGGTCAGCTGCACTTTACCTTTTATGTGTCCATCAGCCAGAAAATAGCATCTACACCAATCCTCTGATCTGCTGACCCAAAGTAGGTGCATTTTCACTCCATTATGTCTGTAACATAAACATGTTTTATTCCATTTCCTATGAATTAATGTTTCTTATACCCCTTTTACGTTGGACAAAAAGCCCACATCCAGCTTTTCTCTTCAGTGGGGAAAGGGTACAATCTGCATCCATTCCAGGGTCAAATGACTCTGCAGTGATCACAGGTTTTTATTGGCTCCAGCTCCGTATTGCCTGTGATGGAAACATGACACCCAGGTGGAAACACACGTTGAAGTTAACAATTGAAAATGAAAATTCTGTCATTATCTAC
The DNA here is from genome assembly GCA_037974645.1 of Hollardia meadi. Lineage (NCBI taxonomy): Eukaryota > Metazoa > Chordata > Actinopteri > Tetraodontiformes > Triacanthodidae > Hollardia > Hollardia meadi. Next base: position 21,072 of record JBBPCS010015772.1, on the reverse strand, counting down.
TCATCGCCATGCTGATGGAAAGTCAGGCGAAGTTTCCAAGATTCCACCAGGCACGTCTGCGTCATTCTGCACAATGCTTGTGACTCCACCAGGTTTCTGACGTGTCCCAGAAGCGGCTCTTCGCTCTGCTCGTTCTCTCATGGAGAATACATGTCTAGTCTATTTTTGACGGAAGCAACGTCAGAGCAGATTGAGCTAGGCAGGAAGTCAGATACAGGAACGTGTGTTCAGACTCTGGATCGTGTTTCATTTCTTAAAACCGACAACAAACACATTATTTTACTACGTAGCCTGCTAACCCATGGTAGAAGCAGAAAACAGGTAGACACGATGCCCTGATTCTGAAGTGGAGAATGAAGCCATGTGGAGAACGGAACATGTCATGTTACAGAGAGGTGCCCAGTGTAATCAAGGGGTTTGTCCACTAAACATTTCTGGAGCTTCACAGCATTCTACTAAAAACTGAAGAAAATAGGGACTGGAAACTGAAACAAAATGGCTGCATACAACTTGTCCAGGTCACCAAATTCTTCGGAGCCCCAAGATACCAAAGACTTCACCGATCTGTAACCGATGTAATGTCTGAAGAGGATGCACAAGCTTGAATGCCCAAAAGAAGAGATTAAGAAAGTATTAATCAGAAAGGTAACTTAAATTATTGAAAGTATACCACACAAAATTTAGCGTAAGTAAAATACTTAATAATACTAATACTTACTTACTTAATTTCTTTGAAACGTTGTTTCAAGCCTAACTGTACCCTTACCATAGTTTTCCATAAATGCAATCTATTCATCACCACACGGTTAGTTGCCATGTGCAGAAATGTAAAGAGTGAGAATTTAAATATCTTTTGTATAAAATAACCTTTTCATTCAATATTATCAGGGGTTTGCAAACTTGACCATAACAAGGTTGTACATCTGTGTTGTTGTTGTTGTTGCGTAGAGCAATTGCTGACATCCAAAATGGCTGCTGACCTTATCCAACAACTCCACAGAATAAACACTCTCTCTGCTAATAGAACTGAGGACGTCAGTAGATATCTCTGCAACACAATACATACAGTAGACGTGTTTTGACATAACGTCGACGCTGCTGTGTCTTCGTGTTTCGATAATATTAGTTAATTTTTTGAATGTTTTAAACTGAAATTCTGGCCATATCTTACAAATTGCAACATTAAACTGTCAACACCTGATTGTTGCACATAAAATGTCACATTTCTATCTCTATATTATCATATTTCATCGTGTCATCATGATCATGTTGTAAGCTGATGCAGTTAAGCGTCTGTGTCAGTTTCTGACAGCACGCTGCCAGCAGTTTAGTCCCCTTGGCTTCACATTTCCATTCAAGCGCTCCAAACACAGTAGGTGTGAAAGCACCTTGGTTCTCCAGTGAGAGGGATTAGAACAGTCAGTCACACAAAGACAACATGCGCTGCTCACTGAAAAGACCTGCAGGTTGCTGTGATTTTCTGTACTGCCTCCAGTCTTATTTTCCCTTATAGATTCTGAGAGTAAGTAGAGTAAGTAAGTAGAATGTTATCAAAAATAGTTTTCATCATGGCAGGCTATACCTTTGTTTTGAAAATAGGACAATCCTTTCCACAAAAAGGACTCTGAAGAAGCCGTGAGATACATTTATGGTAAATCACAAACAGCTGCAATTACAAGTTTTTACATCAACTGAGGACCCTGAAAAAAACCCTAAAAAATCAGCTTTTCCTCCCAAGGTGAGAAAAATGCACAATTAACACGGGTACGGGCACAGCTCACCTGCTCTTCAAAAACACAGCTCTTAGGGTTGGAATTTCAGTCAGGCTGCTAGATTTCTTTTTGTCAAGAGTGGTTTTAAGTAGAGCAGCCTTTGAATTGGACGGGCAAGCTTGTCTGCAAAAGCTGCATTATTTAAATGCCATTCAGAATTTGAGAGAAACTTCGGGGCTGAGCACTCTCAGTGGTCTGAAAAGCCCACATGTATGTAACTTTAATTAAAGTTTGATTTCCTATTCTATAATACAAAGAAATCAGTGTACAATGGGCCGAGGGCTGTTAACAGGATCTGTCCATCATGGTGCCGGAGGTGATTGGTGGCCTGACTGGCTTTCGACTGGCCCACAGCTCATCAGTGTGACTCACAAGGCCGGCACACTGTGTCACAGTCTGTCACTTTGACTGAATGACTGGAGTGAGTGAACAAAGTGAAGCACACACTATGAGGAGACTATGAGGGAGGGCTGTCATGATATTAGATTTTCATTGTGCAATTATCATGGCCAAAAGAATTCATGATGACAATATTATCTCTATAGAAACTCAGTCAAATTCATCTTTAATGTTGTTTTTGGCAAATAAATTCCACTCGAAATACGAGTGTAAGGAGGTGGAGAGAGTTTCTAACCACAACTGGACAAAAGTAAACAGATCAATTACACTCAATGAATAGTGAAAAGGCAACCAGATTAATCTCTGCACTGGATTATTTACACATTATAATATCATGTATTTTTATTCACATGATATCAATATTACATTTTTAAATATCATGGTTATTGTCGGTGTATTGTGACACCGCTGCTATGAGGCTAAGGTTTGCACTGCCCAAGGTGCCATCATTCATTTGGTTATATTGTGTAAAGAAACGGTTAAATTCTGATATTACGACAGATAAAAGTTGTAAATCCTCACATTTAAGAAGTTGGAACATAAATGTGTTGGCGTTTTATTTTGGTAAACTACTTTTTTGTTATAATTGTCACTGAGTGACGGTTTTAAAAATGTATTCATCAAATAATTGATGATGGAGCTAGACGTGATGATGATGATAATGATGATGATGATGATGATAAGATTGTGGTGTTGGTGGAAATGTGGCCAGGAGCGTAAGAAACCGGATTCAGCAGGGAAAATAACAACAAGAGCGTATAAGGTTTATCACGTAACTATTAAAAAGTGTTAATGCTGCATTTTGTGAATTTGTTGTTATTGTTAAATTAACAATTGTTTGGCCCTTTACAACTACTATTGAGTCCTACTATTAGTCTACAGGCATAAAACCCAAATTAGATTTTTCTCAAAGTATGAAGTAGATCATTCAAACTTGTTTTGTTAAGAGGACTGGGATGAAATGTTTGAATAAGTTAGCCGGTGCTCAAACATTCATGCGTCTGTGCAGGGTGAGGTTCAGCACCTCAGACAGTGACAGCAGCACAGCTGAAGTCACATTCAGCACCACGGCCAGCGAGCAGCTCCTACAGCGCAGCAGTGGAAGCAGAAACTGGTCCTGGGAAAGTGTTAAAACTCTGAGTCATGCTTTGTATTTGAGTGTCACCGTGTGATTGTTGTGTGCTGCTCTCCCTCCCTGCCTGGGGGTGGTGCTGTCACCCTGTTCTGTGTGTGTTTTTGTCCCCTGTTATGAGTTGCAGGTGGTGGCTGTTGATTAAATGGGAGATGGCACCCGCCGACGCCAGCTTCACTCCTCTTCTCCCTGGATCACAACCTGATCGTGTCTTGCTGTGCTGAATAATTGCAAACGTAAAAACAGTTAGAGTGACCTCTTTTGTAAATATTGTAAACAATCTTCTAAAAGCAGCAGTCAGGGTAGCTGCAGGGACAAGAAGCCTCTCTTTTCTCTTGTTTATGTGAGGGATTTAATTAAGTTGCATTGTTGGTTTATTCATTGGTTGTTGTTTTTTTTTGAAAAAACAAATCCCCAACTTCTTTAATTGTTTAGAAGAATGCTGCAGAAATGTTTTGTGGACAAAGAAAATTCCCCCAAAAATGAATATTCAGTCAATATCTACTCACGCCCATGTTGATGGAAAGTTGGGTAAACTGTTCTTTGTAATATCACATGTATTGACTAATGGGGGCAGCATGCTAGCTTTCAGAGGCTAATCTGTCAGAGAGGCAAACTTTAAAAAACAAAACAAAACAACTTGTGTATTTAAAGTGCAGCCGTGCGGATGGTTGTATGTGTAGAGCCAGCATCTTTACAACAGCGCCACTAAAAAAAAAAACTTACTTCTAAACTCTGGAGACAAATACATTGCCTGCCTTGTGACTGTTTCACAACATGTCCAACCCATTCTCCCATTCTTCGTTTGAGTGCTTTTAATGTGAAGCAGCAGCAGGAAATGGTCGGTCAGCAGTAACAAATACAAATCTGATACGGTTGCAGCACAGGGAGCAGTAAACAGGGGGGTTTCTATAAATTCAGTCATGTTGGACAACATACATGCCTCATTTCCTGTTCCTGTTTGGACCAAGCTAGGTGGTTGCTTCCTGCTTTATTTTGGTTTATTTAATAAACATTGCTGTAAAAGCGCCAGAGTTAGCTTATTTTTTCATCTGTAGTCCCTTGACAGTTGTTAACCTAAAACCAGATTATAAGATTGAAAATGAGATCATGTTATAAGCATGCAGAACAAGCATAAAATAAGAATATTGTTAATAAAAACATAAATCAGGTCATTATACTACATTGTCAGGTTCTATTTAGAACTCGCAGCACGGAGGCTCTTCATACAAGACAGGCAAAACAATCAAATGAGTGACAATAACAGACATTTCTAATAAAGATAAGACTGTGCTGCATTTTTTAGATGCTATCTGAAAGGTAAAAAGGAAGCTGCACAAACATAAAAAGCATGCACAGTATATAAAATACTAGTCTGACACCATTAAAAACCACAATAAAAAAACATGCACGTGGGGCAAACTGGTGCCAGCAGGGGAAGTTCAGCACAGACAGACTGAGGACAGTAATGTACAAATGCTTCTCTAATGGTTCATCATCTGACATTTTATGATATGTTTAAGCTTCAATACACTTTTTGAGGAACATGGAATTTTTATTGCATTATCGGTTGCAAAGTGACTTGTTGTGCAACGACATTTAATCCACAAATGTCAACATGGTTAGATGGATAATTCAGGAGAAAGGAAGCACAGGGGCGTCAGTGACAATAACCACTGTTGGTGAATAATAACAGGAGTTGAATGGAGGATAACGGACAGTCTGGCTCATCCAGCCTGCTGTGTTCAGGCCAGACCTGCAGCTGTGAAGGACAAAGACCGAAACCCACAATGCAAAACACAGAATCCTTAATTATTTCTGTCGCTGTTAGCAGCTTATGCATCGGTTTGGGATGTGGCAGAATAACCTGAGCCGCACAAACGGCTCAGACAGTGTGAGGTTTAAATAATGGTGACATCACAGCGGCCAGGATTAGCTGTTCCATCACCTCTGTGGCCAAAAAGGCTGAAAACAGATAAATTTTTTGATATACTGTGTATATATATATATTTCTGTGAGACTGCAAGAACACCAGCACAACAGTCTGAAACTTGAGTTTAGATCTTTTATTTCTTTGTAGAAAACAATAAATGTGACTTTTATTTCACATCCTTGTGCCTGTCTTCAATAATGTGTTTATTGTATTAACAATTACACAACATCACAATGAACATCATAACCTTAACCAAAGAATCACTTTCTACATAAGAGAAAATGGTGCCAGTGAACAAACTTAATAAGGCAAAAATTCTGTTTCCCACAAAAGAGTTTTCGCAAAATTATTTATGGTATATAAATGTCATTTCTAGGAGACCAGAGCATGTGCAGTAATGATCAGGTGGTTGAGCCACAGTATCGAGTTCCCGCCCATACACCAGCTGTCAATCATTACGTTTCACTCGCTCTTTATAGGATCAAATAACTAATTAAAACCAAACTGATCAGAAAAATGAACACTTGAACTTGATCAGCGTGATAAGAACTACCTAAAATGATAGAAACCATCTGTGGGAAAAATGTATTTGACGTGTACTTTGAGTTTTTAGTTTGGCTCATGTCCAATCTGATAATATGGAGGGGGAGGGGTTTATGACCTATACTGCAGCCAGCCACCAGGGGGCGATCGATGTTCAGCTTCACCTTTGTGGAGCCCTCATGTCATCTTTATTTTACAGTCAGTGGTTGTTTTCCCCCATGTAACTTTTTTTTTTCTAATTTTATCCCGTTAAATAGCACACAGCCAACCCATATTTTCAATATCTTCAAGGGCCGACAGTCATGATGTGATGATTCGAAACATCTGTCGTTTTTTTCCTTTTTAAAAAAAAATCTCAGTTTCTTCTCTCTGTTTATGAGGCGGTGACATTTGGTGGCAAACCTCATCATGATATCATTTTGAGACATCTGTTGGTATTCGTCTTTGATTCTTTCCCTCTCTCCCACACCCACCCACCCACACACACACACACACACACACACCAGAGCACAGCGTGGCAATCCTTTAATTACACAGCTCCCAAAGTTCAATATTTCTGAGGCCATAACTACAAAGGAAAGAATGAAATGTATAAATAATGAATTCGGCATTCTCTGTGATTAAAGCTGAATATCAAACCAATCAGACAGTCGTTGCTGCAGCTATCTGATTATCATTCTCCGACTTTTTTTCTGAGCGATGCTCACTTTCCTCAGCTTTCATGCTTAAAACACCAGGGAAAACACAAATGGAGAAAAAAAAGAATATTGTTATTCATGAGTTCATTTTATTCAGATTTCACTCCGTGTGGTAGTACATATCGCAGCCTAATATGGTCTCATGGAGACGGGCGTCTCGAGTGAGGCTAGTTGGTTTTGTATGTAAGAGAGACAAAGAGATGATTTGACCGTTTGCACAGAGAGTGTGAGAAAACAGAACTCTTTCACACTCGCTCTGACTCACAAGGTCAAATACACGAGGCGGGGTGTCAGCAGCGGGCCTGCATCACTTGACTTTGACACACCACTTTTTCTTCCTATCCAGTTCTCTCCCACCTCATCCACAGAAAGTCCATCCCTCTTTTCCTCCCTCCACTGTTTTTCTTTCCCCCTCTGATCCTCTCTCTCTCTCTCTCATGACTGAAAGTGTCGGGTAAATCATCATTCAGAGAGACGTTTAGGTGTGACTTCAGGAACTCTCCCATTAAATACACATCACACAGACTTATTTATACACATACTACGCCACATACAATTTCACTAATGAATGTGGTTGATGAAAAGTATGCTGTCTAAGTCTTTTTTTTTTCATTACTTAAATGTCATGATGATCATTAACTCTATACTACGACTGCAACTAGCAAAAACAGCTGTGTTTCCATCTAATTATTTTTTTTAAAATTTAAAAATCACAAAGTTTTTGTAAAAGAACAGAATGCAAAGTAGGCATGTTTCCATCACATAGTATTCTAGTTAATAAATGAATTTATGCAATGTGTAATTTCATTAGAAGTTGGGCGTATAGGCTACATGCACGGCTGTAATAAACGGTAGAAGCAGAGGTCACAAACCAGGCACAAAACCAGTTGTTGGTGAACTGCTATTAACACTTGAAGAACTAGAATGGCACTCAGTAGAGCGCATACCTCCACCAAGGCCCAACAGCCCTCTTGTTTAAGCCTCAGCACCAACTGCAGCAACTTGTGACACTCTGTTCGTCCCTTACTGAATCCCTGTTAACTTAGCTACACATTGGTGGTAGTTGCAGGTTTCTAGCACTAATTTTTCCAAGTTGATGTCCTTAATGTTATAATATGAATATATGTACTATAAGATATTCAGTTTCATGTAATAGAGGACTAAAGAAACAAGAAAATCTTCACATGAATTGTTCACAACTGATCGATTGATCGACTAGTCGTTGAAGCTCTACTTTAGACTTCAAACCATGGCCCAGACCACCACACATCAGTCCAGAATAGTGTAGGAAACAGTTGTCTATCTAAATACTGAAAACAATAATTTTCCATTAACAATCTTTTAACGATTTACTCTGTGTAAGAAAAGTATTTGATAATTCATTCATTGAACACAGAGATTTTGTGAAAAAGGAAGTGAGTACACTGAAAACAGAGTGTTCCGAGCTGAAGAATATTAATCCAGTGCCTTTTTAATTGGGCATCAACCTCGTGTTCACACATTGTTAAATAACACAAACTTGAAGCATAAAAGCTTCAGGTCGCAGCTACGTCCATGAGAGCTGCATGGAGCCGGTGCAGGCACCAGCACAGATTAAAATGAGAGCAAATCCATTGAGCGAAAACGCGTCTGACACGCTTGCGGCCTCGACCGAATGTTGGTTTCAGGTAGTGGTGAGGTAGCCATCAGGATGCATGTTGTCAGACACACTGCAGCTCTCACTCAGCTCAGGAAACAACGGGTCAGTAGAACGAACCTTCCATTTCAGAAAATTCACTTGAAATTGAACTTCACATCCTCAGACAGAATCTGTCGAACCCATCAGTGCTGTTATTTCCTCCCCTGCTGCAGCTTTAATTCCTTCATCAGCCTCTAAACACAAAGGTTGGTAAATGAGAGGAAGGCTGACTGCTCTGCTCGGTTTGAAGCAAACAACAAACAGAGAGGATGTTCAAGATTGAATTAGCTACAAATAGAATACAAGGGGTCTTTATTGTCAATATCCCAGCTCTGAGGGATTATCTTATTTCACCTCACACCCGCTGTGCTCAGATAAGTTGAATGTAGAATCGCAAACATCCTGACTGCATTTCCTCTTCACCCACATAACAACACCATGGCCTCCATTTTGTTGTGTACTGTAAGATTAATGACATAGCAATGGATGGAAAGTAGACTCAAGTTTTTTTTTTCTTGACTGAGCTTTGAAAAGACAAATATTTAAGGAGGAATAACTAAATGCAATCAAGTTAACTGCTGCTTTGTCCCCACGACGGACTGTTGGTTTAGATCAACAACAAGGTCTCTACAAGGAGAGTCTATTCCATGTTACTAGTTGAAATCATCAAGTCACACTGTGGCCAAAACAACAACGGCCAACATGACAGACAACAAAAAAAAAGTGGTGTTTACTTGTTTCGCTTTCTAATAGTCAAACCAAGCCCTGCCTGACTTGAGTATCTTGTTCAGAATGCACTTTCAACATTATCTCTGACAGGACACACACGAGAGTCTTGTCCGAGTCGACGCAGCTCTGGATGCAGTGCATCATTGGGCCGTCCACAAGTCGGGACATCAAGATTCGGTGAAGAAGCAGGCCCTGGTCAATTCCTCAGCCTTGGAAAAATAAAAAAGTTGGGTAGGGAGGGACTTTAAAGTAGCCAATAGCGCAGCGCTGAATGTGCGTTGCACCCCCTGTCACTCAGCTCGATGGCCAACTAGCTAACTCTGACCGACTGGGAGCTCCCAGTGAACACTGCTGATTAAAAGTGCCGTCCAAACATGGCCCAGAGTCAGACTGCACTGAACACAGCATCAGGCAGCCAGAGGCCAGTTTGATGACAGGGAATACAGTAGCTACCAAGGTGGTTTTTCTGCCAGATTTGGCAATGCTAGCTGCATAACCAAGCTAGCAGTAACTGTCTAAAAGCAGCTACAACAAGTTAAGTGTGACCAGACTCCTGTTACCTTCCCTTCCATATAATGTTATGATTATGATTCCCTGTCATCGAACTGGCCTCAGTTAATCTCGGAGGCTCTGCCTGGTCTCCATCTGGCTGTGTTCACCGGCTCCTGAGCTCGGTACAGTTAGCATCAGTTAACGGATACTACAGCAACAAGTAAAGCCATCTGTTCATCAGGAAACTCTGTAAATCACAGAGAGTTCAGGCTGGAGGACATCAGAGGGAAAAGTTTGCTCTTTTTGTTTTTTTTTACCAGAAGACATGATCAGACTTTGATATAAAAATACAAATAAATTTGTTTTTTGTGCATTTATTGTTAAATAGGGGCACAATCTTATTGTGGATGTGATCTAAAAGGGTTAAAGACATTTTTCTTTTCAGCTCGACTTTAAAGAAAACCATAAAATCCAGGAGGTTGGGCAATATGGCTGATTTACTGTTTTCGTTTCAATGAATTTTCAGAAACCTTATAACGTGGTTAGGGCTACTAACCCTAATCCTAACCTTAACCTAATCCTAACCCAGCTGTTGTTGCTGTTTGCACACTCTGTTTTGCTTCTAAAGTTTGATCTGTTGCTTCCTTTTGGCAGAGAAAATTCCTGCCAGTGCCCAGCCAGCATGAGGATTTCTGTTTTATTCTGTGCCCCAATTAGCGGTGACGGGATGCAGCCCCAGCTTGTGACACCTTTTAGCCAGACAGTCGAATAAACAAATTGTTGTGAGGTTGATGACCATCTGACAGTTTGCTCATCACTGCCTTCAGAGAGTGAGCAGCCCCTCGCTGCGTCTGTAATCATCTGACAGGATCTCTCACCAGTGGCAATCAGACACAGAGAGCGATTTCAGTCACATGCGTCACTCTTATTTTCCCTCACACTCGCCACATCTCGTCCCCTCTGTCTCTGATCAGGCAAAAATCAAGTGAGAACTGCATGTTGAAGTCAGTAACTAAAGCTGCAGTTTCTCCAATGGCCACTAGATGGTACCTCTAAAATAAACCTGATATGATTTAAGTGCAGCCAGCTCCTATTCAGTTTAATGAGAACTGCTTGCATCACTTTTCTCCACTCAGGGAAAGTTTTACAAATTTAAAATCTCCAGGGATCAAGAATTCTATTTTCTTTGGGGGAAAAAATTGGGGGCCAAAGGGGAATTTTTTTTTTTGCTGCAATACCACAAGTGGCCACAATGCGAAATTGGAAAATGGTATTTGACGCCTGTTTTTAGGGCGTCAAATATCACCATTTTTTCATGTCCACCTGCTTCTCATCCAGACGCAGGTCCCGTTTAGCGTTTGAATAAAACAAATAAAGCTTTAAACTACCTCTTCAGTGTGAGATGATCAGAGCAACGGCACAATGCAGCACAGTTTAGATTTAGACAGGTCGGGGGGTTTATATTTTTCGTTCGGTCACCCAACAATTATAAGCTTGTTCATGGAGACAGAAGAGAAGGTACAAAACAGGATGTGGCATCTTTGGTTATTGTCGCTCTGCCCACACGTGTCGCTGTCAGCTCATATCGGGGCTGGAAACAGGCTGATGTGGATGTGAAGAGTCATCCACAGAAATTAGATATGAGCGGTGACTCTGAATTCAGCACGCAGGCCTGCATTGGGAGTGAAGCCGTATGCCTCTTTATTCTTGGAACATTTCTACTGTCTGCTTGCCTCGATCGGTTTCATGCTCTGTCCACCTGAAATGTGCTCTTTTTCTCGGTCTGATCTCCACCTGTTGCCGCCATACTTGTGTCATTATTTCTTTCTTTAGGTCTCTCAACCTGTCTCTTTCCTTTCATCAGTCTGCTTCACTTCTGCTTACTTTTCTTTTTTACATTCTAGTTGTGTCTATTAAACATCGCCTTCATCTGGTTCTCTACTCTTTCCAATTACACTTTGATTATATGCTGATGAATTCAAAGTGGAAAGTAGATGATGGGAATCTAAGTGGAAATGGAGATCAAGATTTTGTGTTTGTCTTTTGGTGTGTTGCTCTACATGCATTTTACTACATGATTGGTCTCTATTTAGTAACATTTTTTTCCTTTTTTAAAAAAAAAATCAAACTTTTTCGAAGAAAAGCAGCCAAACATAACATATATAGCGAGAATAACTTGTGTTTATAAATATAACAGGGGAAGGAAAAATGCTGAATGGAAAACCTAGTAACAGGTGTGAAGGGATGTTTTAACAGTTCTTTTTTAGTATAGATGAGGGGTGGGCTCGTTTGTTAAGCAAAGGGCCACAAATTGGGCCGTTTTCTAACTCATTTTTGTTGTATGAGCTCAGTATGCTAGCTGCCTCTACCATACAGTCTTTTAAAATTCACCATCACAGAAAGGCTTGCTCTGTTTTCACAAGCTTGTATGACAGCACGTAGCTAACTTTGGTTGCTGATTCTTGGACGGTCGACTGCTTTGTAAAAAATATCCTGCCTGGCAGTTAAGTTGGAACACAGTTTCAGGACTTTTTCTTCTCTTTTCCACAATGACAAGTTTGTAGCATAGTTAGCGTGCTGGCCGGAAAAATGTCTCTTGATGTTGTATTCCTTGAACATGGCGATACTCTCTTGGCATATCAAACATTCTGCCTTTGAAGCGACACTTGTGACGAAACATTTCGATGTCCTCTCTTGGTTAAAACATTCAGAGTCAACTTTTCTCTTTTTCTGAAGCATTCATCCTTACTCGTGACTCTGTCTCCGCAACTGCTAACCTAAGTCAGTCAATCTGAGGCCTTTGGTCTAATCTAAATGTAGACAGCGCCCTCTTTTGGGATCAAGTTAAACATCAATAAAGACTCGTAATCATTCATTACTCGATACTTGATTCATTAAATGCTGCCTTTTCTTGATTTTTTTTGGCTATAGTTTTATTTTCCCTTTGAGGATGTTACGGGCCTGATTTAGATGGTCCACGGGCCGGTTCCAGCCCCGAGGCTGTATTTTGCCCAAGGTCGGTCATAAAAACAAGTTCATTCATGAGGTGAAACTGTGAGCAGCCTTTGTAAATGAATCCAAACCATAAACAGCAAAAATGACTCATCAGTTCCTGCATACATTAGCTAAAATAAAGTATTCCTCTGCTGTTCCTACAGAAGGTCATTTCATTTTGAAATAATTTTATATTTGTTGGGCAACATTTCAAAAGCCTTTCTCCTCTCATCTCTCTCTTTTGTTTGCATCCTCATTTACCACAAATGAAGTCTGACCCCTTCACAGGCTCCACCCGGCTCCCGAGCTTGCTAACACCCGGACAGCCACACGTGGATGGATTGTGCCAACTGTCATAGTGCTTCGCTGCACCTTTTCATCTTCCTCCCTCTCCCTCTGCCCACATCTAATTTTCTCTGCTGTCCATTATTATCTCTCTTCTCATCACCTCTGCTCAGTGATCTGTCCATCTGCTCATCCCTCACTCCGTTCCCCCTGCAATCCATTATCCACTGTCCAATTTCTACTTTAGTAGCTTCAGTTTGACTTTGTCCTCTCACAAATCTGTAAGATTACCACCTGTATAATTTGGAAGGGAAACTCGTGCATTAAAATAATCCTTGAACGCACCCATCAACACATGACATTTTCCAGTAGCCAAGATTATCATACAGATATGAACAATAGAGATTTTTGCACACAGAAAACATTGGCTTTGTGTTTGACTGAATATAATACATTATATTACAAAACTACTTTGTCAGTAAAAACCTAAATAAACCATCTGTTATATTTGCTTTATTGTTCTTTTATTTTTTTTAGCACTTGCAGTATAGTAAACAACAGCAACCAAGAGACAATAAGAGAGGCACAGAAAACAGATCAAATCTAATATTTTATTTAAACCGCTAGAGTGTTTGTCTGCATTCACTGTGGAGTAAACCATTAGGACTTCACATGTCAACTGCACATAATGCCAAATCTGAAATGGAATAATTGCCATCTGCAAAGTGTCTCGCATGAATATGAGAGTGTGCCCATGATATGGAGTTGCATTGTTCTGGTATGTTAGTGAAGGCTTGAACTGCTGGTTATTGGCTTCATGTGTGTCTAATCAAGTCCTTGATGACTGACGAGGTGCACCTGTAGAGTCACCCTTATATAGGGTGGCTTCACAGGCATGTGTCTTCTTTGCAGGAAGTCCAACATGGACTGAAACATTTGCACTCAATTTATTTTTGCACATTTTTCAGTGTCTGTACAGCCCTCAGTCTGAATCTCTTTTTGTTCTCTGTGTGCGAGTCCTCCTCTGCTGAACTGTAAACCCCTTTTTTTTCCCAAACCTTTTCTTCAACTGGCATCTCTGCTGTGCCACCAGACTGACCCCATACAAATGAAATAGGACTGCATTTTTTAACAGGGAGGCAAAGTCGACCTGATTGCATCCAATTTTTGGATTACAGAGAGGTTAAAGATGTCAAGTTCAACTCTAAGCAATCGATAATATATTTACATTTGCTTGTTTTTTATATATCTATATATATATATATAGATATAGATATAGATATATATAGATAGATATATCTATAGATATATATCTTATAGTAAAGTACAGGAAGGCCCAACATGCACCACACGTTCACATTTGTTTTCAAGAAAGTTCCTATTTTTGCAATTAAAAGTGTGTTTTTATAATCAGAAAAGAATGGTTTGAATAAAGGAGTTTCAGCCATTAAATTGAAAAACAGCCTCTTCACCTCAGACCACGGCCAGCATCTCTCACTGTGGTTGGATGTTTTCAGAAGTGTGCTGTATACGGACACGTAGTGATGTCACCGTGTTCGGACACACCCTGGAGTCCATGAGGCGAGAGGCTCGACCACTGGACTTGGAGAAATGGCTGATCTGCCGGTGGTGCTAGAGGAGCGCCATTGACATCTGCACCGACCGATCCAATAGTTTTTTTGTTTTTTAAACATATTTCAGTCTTGCGCAAATTGGTTGACCGATGAGCCAAGACTGAGCCACAATTGGGTTTTCTTTCCAGCAATTATTGAGATTATTTTGTACATTTGAAATTAATTTTAGAGCTGATTCTTACATGAATATGTGCCAAAATCAAACACATGAAAGCTTGACGTCTGTAATTGCTGAAATCCTGGTAATGCAGCAATATAAAATGGATAAATGGGCCACAAGTGAAAAGTCCAAGTGAAGGTACATTTTTTGAACTGCCCAGAATTCAGTTAAACCCATGCTATGAAAGCTCCGCAATTAGACGCCTCAACCTGTGTTGTTGGAGTTGAAGCTGCTTTCAGAGAAAATCTGCATCCTCTTACTTCCCGGGCGCTATTTAAATGTCAGACTCCTTCCTGTTTCTAGTCGGGTCTCCTCATAATCCCTTAATGCCGGGGAAAAGGATTACTCGCATCTCAAATCGTTAGCATATGTAGACATCGTGCTCGTTCCACAACATTTTACCACACTCTGCTCCACACTCAGACAAACTACTGCTGTTGCGACGGTGCTGCAACTTGCCTCCACTCTGCTGTTTTAAACAACCAGGACAATGCTGAATAACATAGCTGCAGTTCCAGCAGGAGGACAATCAATGCAAAATCACAGGAGTTCATCCTCATCCTGCTCTTTGAATAACAGCCACAGCACAGACACGATGCCCTCATCATTAGAAGCACAATGGGTCGCATTCATCAATCAGAACAAGCCGGTAAACAAAAATCTATTCAGCTTTCCGAAATGTGTGATGGTTGTACAAAAAAACAAATGCTCTGGCATTTTGTTTAATCAATGCAAGGAGATAAAACTCACGTGTCATCCTCATGTTGGAGCTGCACCTCCTGAGAAAACTTCACTCAGAAATAATGTTTACAAGAATTTATTTAGTTTATACCAGGCAGGTTTTTTCCAGTCTGGGGGCCCCTGGTTACATTTTGGGATTAAGATCTCACAAAATATTTTGGTGCCACGAAGACCATGAAACGTTTTTAAAGTTCACAATCAAATCTTAAAATCAATTCTTAATTTGATTGGTATCCAGTGAAGTGCAGATGAACCCACAGCGATGCGTTCATACCTGCTTGCGCCGGTAAGAAGTCTATCTGTCACATTCTGCACCTGCTGCTGTAGTGGGCTCAGACTAAAGGGCCTTGCAGTGGATGGTCCAAGTGAGAAGAGAGGGCATTTACAACTCATTAAAATGTTCCTGAAAGAAGGAACTGTACATGTCCTGAGCTCAGCTTTTTCTGCAAGGCTGATACTTGGAGAATTGTATTGATTTTAGCCCAATCAGTTGGATCAATCAGCAAGTGTTTGGGTGATAACATGACTTGCTGGCTCTCAGACTCATAAAGGAACTCCAACTGGAAATGAAGCGTGACTCCTGCCTATTTTTGTCTCCAGTGTTCTTAGAAACTGAGTTTTGTGGAGAGATTAAGGAATATTTGCTGCTTTTTCCGAACAGTAATTAAATTTTCGTTTGAAAATCAGAAGCAAAGATCCTGATTCTGATTACAGCCAAGTAATTCATTCAGGTACAGGAAATATTGATTCTGATGTGTGAAAGCATTGACATAAATAATGTTGTTGGACGACGCGTCTCCACTTCTCTTACTGTACAAAAATGAAGAAACCATCTTGCGCTGGTGATGTCATTTGGAGCCAGAGGCTGCACAGTAGTAATCGGGCGGCAGAGCTCAGAGTTCCCGCCCATACACCCACCCGCCCAATTGTGAGCCGGGCTCAGCTGTCAATCATGATGTTTCACCCCCTTTTTACAGCATCAAATAACTAATTAAAACCAAACTGATCAGAAGAATGAACACTTGAACACACATCAGAGTGACAAGAACTACCTAAAATGACAGAAACCAACTTTGGGAAAAATTTATTGAGGTGTACTTTGAGTTTTTAGTTTGGCCCGTGTCCCATCTGCTAACATGGAGGAGGAGGGGTTTATGATGTGTACTGCAGCCCACCACCAGGGGGAAATTGAGAAGTTCTGGCTTCACTGTTGGGGAGCTCTCATGTCATCCATCTTTATATACAGTCAATTTCTGAAGGAAAACCCCTAACCCTAACCCTACCATAAGTGTATGTGTAGAATTTTGAGATTATCAGTTTTAGTTTGTAGGAAACAAAGTGATACACTGCACTGCTGTCTTTTTATTAAAGTTGACCAAAAGTCACCAAAGTCAGAAATCTTTCTACACATTTTAAAAGTGCATTAATTGATTTTTTTTTTCTTGGCCACTTGTTGACAGAGCAACAGCTGTGAACACAACACTGACATACTCTATAATCACCTCATCACCAGTTTTTCTGGCGAACGTCAGCAAACTGTTGCCTCCAGACACAGCCCAATATTCCCATTTCTTAAGCTCTGTGTTGCCCTCCGCCAACCACTGAGGGAAATAATCTTGCTCTTTAGCTGCTAAATGCTTCACTGTGTTCACCAGTTGATTGCTAACTTTGCCTGTCTGCTGGTTGGTGCTGAGCAGGTAGTGATCAGTGGGTTAATATCAGAGCTTTTTATGCTGGAAACAGCTGCCTGCTGCCTTTGGGAACAGGGATGATGAGCAGTGATATTAAGGCAAAACAACAAATTCTCAGCAGAGTTAGGAGAGTTGGGCGAAAATTCTCTGTGGGCTCAACACATTAGAAATTTGACATACTGTATATTGTCCTTGGTTCAGATTTGACAAATATCCTATTGAGAGTTACATTGTGGGCTTTATTATATGCCCATTTAATGTTTTCCCTGTGCAGAAGGCCAAAGCCTTGTGCAACACAATAAAATGAACCAAAGGCAAACTGCAGTGTGGACGAGCGCTCATATTTAGCATCATAATCCTCCATTTTGTTTTGAGAAGTAGAGCACAGACACCCAATCCTTGGCTGAAGTTAAAAAGGTTTTCTCCTTGCTCCTGAACCGTGATGCTGTGCCTCTGACTTTTCACCACGGCTGCTCTCGCTAACGATGAATCGATGAGGACGGTGCTGCTTCGGATCGAGCTCTGCGTCCTTTTTGAATTTCATGGACCGACCCGTCTGTTTGTGGAGCTCGTTAGCTATGTTTGAAGCAAGAATTGGTCTGTGATGTATTATATCTCAGATTGGGGTTGCATTATGCTTCACTGACCCAAGACCAAGATAACAAGACTGCGCAGCAGTGGGTCGGGACCAGGCGTTTTGAGCAGGAAGATGAGAAGAACGATAAAAGGAAGAGGATAAAGACAAGTTAGAAATACAGGAGGATCCATCAGAGCGGTCTGGACCAAAACAATCACCAAACCCTGAAGTCATGTAGTCAAGTCTGCATCACCTGAGTCTTGAAATCACGACCTTAGACACAAAGGGCACATTGTGATCATGTTGAGCTACACAGAGAGGAGCTTATTGATCCCAAGAAGGGAAATGCATTTATATATAACTCCATACATAAGATTACGAGAATGAGCCCAGACCAAGTTCTTTGAATCATTTGTCTCGAATTGAGTGTTTCTCAGTCCTGGTCCTGGGAACGCCCTGCGTTGCATGTGGTGCTCCAACGCACCTGATTCAAATAAATGGATCGTTATCAGGCTTGATGACGAGCCGATCATTTGAATCAGGTGTGTTGGAGCAGAGACACATCTGATAGACCTTTTTCACAGCAGCCATATTGACATGAAATGGCAGGACAGGCGTTGGCAATGAAGGTTTCTGTTCCATTCAGGTTAAACAGAGTGATGGTGCTGCTACTGTGCACTCTGGCTCACTGAAAACGCTCTGCTACACTGAAGGGAACAGAAGCTTAATTCATTTCATTAATCAAATCCACGGTTGCCTGCTAGTTTATGTCAATATGGCTGCCATGAAAAAGCTCTATAGAACAGAAACACTTCTATTTTAATCAATACAGCTGTCTACACAGGCTGCAATCCAGACCTACACTCACTACTGTGTCTGATGGAGGACTGAAGCAGCTGCAGCGCTGCCACACCATGCTGCTTTCACTGCACACCCTGTGTAGACATGTTGGTTTTCACATTCGGTTATTGGGTTAAACTGACAATCCGTCCTCATCAGAGGTCGTCTGTGCAAGCAGCTTAGTATGACCCATATTTATATTTATTGTTAGGCAGCCACCCCTAGGGCTGTAATTATGATGGAAGCAAAGGAGGAAGTCAGGTTATGCAGTATTATAGCAACAAAATCTACAGAAAGAAAAGGGCTCACGTCATGAATGTAACATAATTTTTTACATAACTGACATATTTATTTTAACCCCAAACATAATCTGTATAGCTAACGACTCCCGAAGGCGCTACCTTGCTGTTGCACCAGTTTATGGTGCTTGTCAGCTCTGAGAACAAATAAAATCAGGTGCACAAACAAATTCACCTGACATTTCCTGGTTGCGTCCAACAGAGTGGCACCTCCTCCTGCACATCCTCCTCTTCTCCGTCCTGAACTTTTCTGGTCTCTCTCTCCATGTAGTTATCGGATAGCAGGAAAGCCAAAACTAATCTTGGAATAAAAGCAAAATAAGTAATAAGTTTCCCTCTTTCAACAGCTGTGCAGTAGAATCTGTCAAACCGGCCCTCGGAAAATGTGCTCAACCAAAACTGTGACACTCTGTCATTGAAACATCTTTCCTTTTAGCTGCGTAATTGAAGGGAGCTGTGAGCTGAGAGAGGGAAGGAGGAGTATTAGTGAATTATAGGAGACAATTGGATTGGCTTTTTTTCTTTTTATAATGGTGCTGAGCCCTATAAAGAAACTTAATGGATATCTTCAGTGGAACACTGTGCTAATGTAATAGCCTGATCTCTGTCCCGGTTACAGCTCACACGTCTCAGGGAATCCTGATTATTTGCTAATCAACTGGAAATAAATATGAATGGAAAAACCATTATTCAGAAAAATAACCTCTGCTGATTCAGTTCTCACCCACTGAGAAAAGTAAAACCAGCGTTTCAATAATAATAAAATAAAAACCTTAAATATGATTTAATTAGTGTTTTACAGCTAAACTGTTCTCACTTCACTGTAATTGTGACTGCTTGAACAGCATCTAGACTATGAGGGATTCTCACAGTTTACCAAACCAAAATCTTCTCCATCTTTCAGAGCCGCTGTGACAAGTTGAGCATTATGTGATGTCCCGGGAGGCTCCGAGAAATGGGCCGACTTGCAAAAGCAATATCACTCCAGCCCCGAATAAATCACTGAAACCTGCAAACTACCAGAGTTAACGGGCTGCCGGGGGAAATGATTGCAGGATTAACATTTGGGGGAAAGTGTGTTTTTGCACCATCAGTCACAGAAGCGATTAAAGTAATACAAAACTGGCAACAAGAAGTGACAAGGGGAGGAAATTAGAAAGCTCTGGGCAGCAGACGTCCACGCCCAACTTATTTAGAAGAGACGATGGCAGCTGGAATGAGCAGCCTCTCTGTCCACCTGGTGCTCAGTCATCTCCGCTAGTGATGAGTGGCTGAATCACACAGATTCTCAGAGCTGATGGCAAAAGGTAAAGTGAGAAAAGCTACAGTGATCCTGAGAGGTTTCTGCAACTTTAGAAAATACAAACAAAAACGGAATCGTAGCACTTAACACAGAAACTGTTTCCAGGGGACACTAAGGTGAGACACTTTGTTGTTGCAACAGTTTGTGACTCATTAAGCTGGTGAAGTTGGCCATCTCTAAAGTGTGAAAAATGAGCTAACATTTAATGAAACAAGCATGTCTCAGCTGTTTTTAGCGTCCCCTGGAAACAGTTTACTGCATCTGTTGTCTCATTTGGTTGGGTTTTTCTCTCTGCAGCGTGTTTTCTAAATGTTGTGCATGTTTTCATGTTTTCATTCGCTTGTGTTTTGTCTATTTTGTGTCTTTTCTTATGTTGCAATGTGTTCATCTCTCAGGGCCACCATATCTTTGTGAAGTTTGGTCACATCTGTGAACATAACAGCTTTTTCATTTTGATTTTTTTTTTTGCACCGTATTGACTCTGTGTGCAAAGACCTTTACTTTGAGGCACACTAGTATTGATGTGTAACTGCCTCCTATGAGGAGCTCTCCTCAATGTAATTTGTTGTTTTTATGCACCTCCAGTGGAAGTGTATGAAAACAAGATTTTCAGGGAGTGTTAAAAACAGTGGAGCAGGGAAATAATCTTTATCAAGAGATTAGGAGCTACAGAATTGTTTAAAAAAAAAATAAAATCCCTCACGTCTGGTGTAATAAAAACATATAGATGCGTCATGCAAACACTTAAGTTTGCAGAAAAGTTGATTCTGCTTCTGAATCATTTTGACAACTGAGGCTCCAGCATGTGTGATTGTGTTTCTTCATGGTGAAACAACAACAACAAAAAATTTCTGGGGAATTTTCAAAGCTTTAAAAAACATGTGAATTGACTATTCTAATACACGTCTTTACGCTCAGATTTTGATTTTTGGCAGCTGCTTTTAATCCTGATCACGCTTCATGCTGACATTTTATTTATGTGTAAAAATTTGTGTAATTTAATGGTTAAATGTAGGTTAAAAACAGGAAATGTATACCTGCTTGTTTGGTGTTTGAAATAGTTCTATGGCGGCACGTGTTTATCAAGTGTGTATTTAATTCAACACACACACACACACACACACACACACACACACACACACACACACACACACACACACACACACACACAC
>JBBPCS010015764.1:0-27405 GCA_037974645.1 Hollardia meadi | reverse complement strand
GGCAGAGCGGAGCTTCTGGAGGAATAAACACAACGAGTCACTGTTCGGATCCGATGTACTTTACTTTGTGAACATACAGTCCAGCCAAAAACGTCATTGTTCGGTAAAAAATTATTCTGTCTTTTCACTTATTATTTTTGGCCGAACAATTTCGGTTGCCAAACATTCGGTGCATCCCTAATTTCAGATGAGAAAGTGTAGTTTAATGAGAATCAAATCTGTTAAGCATGATTATAAAAATTTTTCATTAAAAAATATTTCAGCACCTATATGTGACAAAATGGTGCCAAAGTCAGTTCATTTAAAAAACAACCAATCCAAATACACTTTGCAAGATCACTTCAACTAAAACTTTCTGACCAGAGAGTATGGCGAGTAATTATTTCAATTTGAAGGAATCAACAGGGTCTTCAGCTAGCTACCATGTTAGCCTGAAATAATACATTTAGTTGTAGCAGTGTGTGTGTGTGTGTGTGTATAGAGGCTTTATTTTCATTGCCATAAACCTAATCACACTTCTTTACAGGTGCCCCAGCCTCCTCTAATAATCACAGCAAAGCCTGATGAAAGCACAAAGTTTTTAGCTTTAGTTGATGGAAGAATGTGTACAAGCTCGTGATAACCAAAAACAAGGTGATCCATGTGCACAATGAGGGGACACACGGTCAGCTGATTGCCAGAGCGGATGAGATCATCACAGTATCTGTTCTGGCTCCAAAGGCACTTCTGCAACTTTGAGCTTTAAATGTAAAAATTATATTTATTGTTGTTCCCATAGGGATGAGTAAGATCTGCATCTCTCCACACAGGAGCATTCTGTTCACCGTCTCTGTGTCTGTGAAGTAGGTTTAAATCCCTTCGCACCTGAGGCAGACCTTTTGTCATAGGGCGGTTTATCCCACATCACCTCAGAGGGCAAAGACACTCAATACGCAGTCTGTGCAGCGGACGTTTCTACTCTCCCTGTTGATTGACAACCTGGATGTTGGCCTTCTTCTTCTTGCCTTTGTTTCCAGGTAATTTGAGGTTGTGCTCTATGATCTTGTTCTCCTCGCCAGAGCCCGATTCCTCCTCAGAGTCCGAAGTCTCCTCTTCTTCTTCCGAGTCGCTGTCTGACCCGCTGAGCTCCACCAGCGCCACGTCCTGAGTGCAAGAGGAAGAAATTAAGTGACTCAATCAAATCATACAACAAGATAAAGTTACAGCAACTACAAGGAGCCTTCTCTAATGTACGCCTGGGAATTTCTAGTTCAGCACAGCGGGGGAAGGAAAGCAGACTTGACACTCACCATTTCTATGACCCTCTGTGCCTCCTCCACACTCTCTATATCAAAGTATCCAGCAGGAGCCTCCTCCATCTGCTGCTTCAGCTTCTCGTTGGCCTCGGCCATCTGAGGTAGGAAGCTCTGCAGCCGCTCCAACACTGAAGCACAACCCGAGAAAACACACATCACACCTCAGGCTCAAAAGACATTTGTTCTTACAGTGGCTTACAGGAAGACAGCATGTAGGGAAGTGCTGTTTGGTCTCACCGCTGCTTCTCGGGACTCTCTCTGTCTGCAGGGAGCTGCCAGCCTTTGGCTTAAGGAGAAGCTTCTCGCTGAGACCTAGCAACAAAAAGCTCACAATGAGTTAAAATACTTCCTTTATAGTTAAAAGGATCAAATCAAGGTACAAAGTCTTGAAAAAGGTAGTTTAAAGTCGCAAAAGGTGACATATAACAAAATGTAGGAGTCACTGATCTGTCCTTATTCTCAAAGTTTTACAATCGAGTGGCAGTTTTTGTCACAGCTGTGTTAACGTTGAGTGGTGTAGAAATGTCGAGCATAAAAGAGTAAAGTTTCCCTTTAAATGCAAAGAAATGTGAACTCTAAGGCTGTAATCTGTCTAATTAGAGGTGGGTGATAATTCAATATTGTTAAGTGAATTCGAGCTCAAGTCATAGTTTTCTTAATTTCATTCAACAGACTCTGTTAAAAGTTTTTGTTTGACATATAAAGACTTGTGTCTCATGTAATACATAACATTGGAACATATTTCATTACTTTAAACATCAATTTGATCATTTTAAGTGCGAATTTCCCTTGTCCTATTCCTATGTATAACTTAAGGGTGGTAACATTAACCACACTTAATTGCACACAACATTGTAGGATTTTTTAACATCTTGAGGAATATGTTAGTTGTCATAAACATTTCCAGAACTGGTAAACAAATAGACACCGTGCAGTTTATCGTTATAACAGTTTTCATTGAGTACTAGAGCTCTGGTTAGCTAACTTTTTAGTGTATCCTAGATAAACACAGGCTTTTATTCTCCACATTTTTCTTCCGGTACTTTTACTGCTAATAAAATAATTCAAACCTCCTCCGTTGCCGCATGAGAGCAAAGCCTGTGAACTCGTTTTCTTGACGTTAAATTCCATTTTGGACGCGACGCGATTATGTTTTCACCGACATGTGTGTAGCAAGTGAGACCAACATCCGGGTGGAAGGTAACAAAATAAATATTTAGGATATGGTTTATCTAGCGCCATCTACTGTTTGGGAAGAACTCGCGAAATTAAACTGAAGGTACACCGACCCTATATGTAAAACAAAAATGGACGCTAATAAACTTATAGACTTTAAAACATGGTTAAAATCTCCCACGTTGACTGAACTTATAGGTGAACGTAACGGGCGATGAGCGTTTAAGAAAGTTAAATGGACAATTAAAGTGTACTGCGACTGCGCACTACAATCAAAATATCTGTGAGGCACTTTTTGTTCTGGCAAAAAAATAAAAAAAAGTTGTCGCGAACCCGTCAGACAGGGTTGAACTAATCCATCATGAATTTACTTTTGTCAATTGAAAACCGAGAGTTGAATCAATTCAATCAAAGTATAGTGCTTCATATATCATCATCAGCATTACGTTATACATTCTCGCCGAGAACAGGGTGAATAAAATCAGTGATCCGTGCCGAGTACACACGCCTTTACTCAAACTGGGTGATTCGTCTTTTCAAAATAGACGAGCTTTGGGTGGCACTTATTGCTCTGACGCGGCTCTCCGGCTGGTTGGCTGTCAGGGAAGAAGACTCTGATCTCTCCTCCTGGTTGAGATGTCTCCGTAGCAGAAAGGTAACTTATGGAAAAGAAATAAAATACGGTGGCGACTAGAATTAATAGTTTGCTATTATTTTTTGTATCTGCTAGCTAACACTGGCCACTGCATTCTCCCGGGTAACGCGTTAGAAAGTAGGGAGCCGTCTTTCGTACTGTTTTATTTTCTACGCAGCTAGCTAATATAGCACAGTGTTAGCTAACATAAACAAATATCCACAACTAGCCATTTTTTTAATGTGTAGCATACTTATCAGCATTAGCTTGCTGCGTGCGATGCTCTCAATCGCTACCATAACATAGAAATGCTATGAACTGAGACAGTCAGGTAATATGAAAGGCCTGAAGAATGATGAAGTGCGGATATAAATGTACAAACTAACGTTATAACATAACGTTATGGTCGTCGGACAAATAAAGCCAAGCAACACTGGTATAAATAAATTCAATTTTTGAAAGGCATATTTTCTGCATTCGCGTGTGCTCTGTCAACTACATATAAAGATTCGTGTCCCTCCACTTTAAAATTTTGTTTGCGTACTACGTATGATAATGTGGCAGGAGCTGTCCTGCTTTGATTTCACTTTTAGATCAACTAACTAAACTAATACTACACTCTCCACCTTAACAGAATCCAGGTAAATGGCTAGTAGCACTGTGAAATGTTGACAGTTGTATTGTGTACTTATTGGCTGAGGGTGCAGAAATTGTCCCATCACGAGCAAGACTGCCCGATTGACAGGAGACCAAATGGCAATGGCAATATGGTCAAGATACAAAAACAGCCTCTGTAATGATGTGGCGAATAAAAGAAAAGTTGCATGGATTCCCTCAGACCTTGTCTGTTATTCATTAGAAAACAGATGCTCCATATTTAGAGCTTTCTCTGATTTCCTATTAGGGGATTTTTTGTTCTTCCTTGTAGAAGAGGAACAAAAACCTCAGCTGCTCTATTGTAGTGTAATATCTTGAATGTTGCTCTTGGCTGTGTTTTCCTTATCTCTCAGCTATTCTCTCCTCTGTTCTCTTTCTCTGTGTATTTCCCTCAGGCTGAAGAGTCCCGGTATCCAATTTCTAACATGGACAGTGCACCTGAGCCAGTGTAAACCGGTTTGCCTTTATGTCATATTTGCACTGCTCTCAGACTGGATGACAGGAGATGAGACACTGCGGCCAGAGACCACATCATGAGTATCCAGGGTCTGGGAGGAGCTATAGGAGAGTACCTGGGCTCTAGCCTGACGGTACGTATGAGCGGAGCCGGCGTTGGGTGGAGCGCTCTCTCCCTGAAGCCTGTTTCCTCAGGGTGGTTTGCCTCGCTGTTCCAGACCATGGTTCCCACTGGTTATTCCAAGCTCCAGGAGGAGCGGCTCGCCATGGTGGACCTTGGAGCGAAACCAGAGGTCGCCTCGCTCCAGAATGGCTACAGGCAAGAGACATCGCACATAGAAGGCCGACGGCTCCTGGACCGAGCCTCTCGGTCCTCTGTGACATTATCTGACTGTGGAGATGGAGGCTACTCTGAAACGGAGCCCATGCTGGCCGAGAGGAGGCTCTCGGGTGAGGAGGCGGATGCAGAGAATGAAGAGGATGAAGAGGAAGGCCTGAGATCTGCTGTGCAGAATATGCCCAAGGAGTCGCCGCTGGCCATGGCGCTGCAGATCTTGGTGCCTTTCCTGCTCGCTGGATTTGGAACTGTATCAGCTGGAATGGTGCTGGATATTGTGCAGGTAAGCTGAGCTACAATAGAACTGTTATTTAAACAACCAGCATAGTTTAGAGCTCAAGACACTGTGGCATTAAAAGCTAAGTCCAGTTCATTACATTAAAGTCTTATATTCATAGTTGGTTTCCTCTGTTTCTATCAGTTATGATCACATTATCCTCAGCAGAATGATAACGCAATACCTTTAAGGTATCATCCAAAATAACCCAGTACCAAGTAGTATTGAAACATCTCCAGACAATTACTGTATTTGATCACTTTTTTTATCCAGATCTAGGAAAAAAAGTCTATTTCTATGGTTTTCTATGGAAAAAAAAGTCTATTTCTATGGTTTCTATGGTAGGAAATTCCTCATTTGCAAATGATAGCATAGCATTTGAATTTGAATGTGAAATGGGGCTGAGTGAAAGTGGAGTAATTAGAAGGTCGGACATGTTAAAAAGAATTTTCAGCGTGGTACTTCCTTGTGCCATCCACAGCACTGGGGGGCGTTTCAGTACATCACAGAGATCTTCATCCTGGTTCCTGCTCTGCTCGGCCTCAAGGGAAACCTGGAGATGACTCTGGCCTCAAGGCTGTCCACAGCGGTGAGACAAACACACACACACACACACACACGACTCCCTCTGAACCGATCCGAATGACACACTACCAGGGAAGTTTCTTTACATGCTTAAGTTTTTCTGCTCAGTTGGAATGGATTTAGCTTTTGTCATTGAAACACTGAGGCAGTAGATGTGCAGTGGAAACAAATGAATGCATACTGTATATTGTGAAGTAGCAAACAATCAGCTTGCATGACTGAAGAACTGACATCCCATATATTCTCAGAGTGTAGTTTTAGCTGGCTGCAGCTGATTTGAAAGAGCTACACGGACAACAATTCCTCACGAGGGCTCGCTCCCATTTTTCTGTCTGTGGATGACATCTTTAATTTTCTCCCACAACTTATTCTCGTTGTAATTAGATGGCTGCAGTCCAGCATCATGCTGCAATGACTCAGCTACTGTTTGCCTATTGTTTGCCTTCCAGTCGAGCTGACTGAAAGCTACTTAGGTTTTTATTTTGTTCCAACATTAGAAAAGTTGTCTTGTCAAGTTTCCAGTCAGCCTCATGACATGTCCTTCTGGCTGCTGTGGATGGTGTGATGGTGTTATGATGTGTGGGTGTGTTTGTTTGTGTGGAGTTACTTCATTTTTCGTGGTGGTGTCTCATCTCCACAGGCTAATCCTCTCTCTGTGTACAGTTGTTATTGGCTATCTCTGTGACATACTTTGCAGCTGTTCCAGTCTGTAATTACAGCTCGACCTCTTCTACCCTGTCAGGTGAAACGGAGAAGAAGACTGAACAGTGGAACTGTCCACTTTCTAAGCTCGAGTTATGATTAGTTTGGAAAGTAAGAAATATTTTGGAGCATCTTGAATGGATTTTGGTGTAAGAGCTTTGCGGATTAGGAATCAGTGGAGGAATTTGCTGATGTAGTGGGCTGACTTCCTGTAGAGGAGGTGAGATGGACTGCTGCGACCAGGATGGCTGATCAGTCAGATGGCAGATGTATCGCTCCACTGGGAATTCTCAGAGTAAAAGCAGTAAAAAGGCGAGGAGGGAACCATTTTTTAATGTATATTTGCTGCACGATATCTCATAAAACTGCCTAATGCTGAGTATTTACACTGCTGGACAAAAGTGCATGAAGCCCTCAGTGTACGTCTCTGTGTTTGTCTCCACTTGTCAAACTCTGCAAAGCAAAAGAAGTTAAAGAGCAGAATTCTCTCTTTGTTTGGTTTTTGGCTCTTCCTGTTGGCCCCCGGCTCCCTGCATACAGGCTCCACATTCACAGTGCTGTGTCAACACGGACAGCCAAGTTCATTGTGAGCTGATACTCCACAGCGGGGTCCCGAAAAACTGTTTGTCTTTGTGTTACTGATGTTCTCCTCAGGCTCAGCTTTGAAACTGTGATTCACAGTGTGTGCAGTTACACATAATTGAAACGCATCGCAACACTTCTCAAGCTTATCCCAGTTATTACAGTCATTGAACTACTTAAAACCTGGTTACTTGCATTGCATATTGTATTTATAGAATGCTACTTTAAGTTTGTTTGGATTAAACTGTTGATATGTCCATTCAGCTGTGTAACTGGGAAAAGACAAGAGTTCTGGGACTACACAGGGGTGTCTGTGGCTCAGGTGGTAGAGCGGCCCAGTGATTGGAAGGTCGGTGGTTCGATCCCCTGCAGTCTACATGTCGAAGTGTCCTTGAGCAAGATACTGAACTCCAGCTCCCGATGCTGCGCCATCTGTGTGTGAGTGCATGTGTGACTGGTTACCGCTTCTGATGAGCAGGTGGCATCCTGCAAGGTAGTGTAAATGGGGGTGAATGCTGACTTGTGGTGTAAAGTGCTTTGAGTGGTCAAGCTGACTAGAAAAGCTCTATATAAATACAGGCCATTTACCATTTACACAAGTTAAGTTTTTTTAAGAATAAAAAAAGAGAGAATAAAAACCTGTCTACTCTAAAAGCAAAATAGAACTTTAAGCGATTAGTTAACTAATTAGACACTTCAGCAATTTAATATTGTTTGCCAGTCTGGTCCGGTGTACGATCAGTTTGATTTTATGCGACCCGGCTGAACCAGCATTTGTCAGGTGAAGTTGGAGAGAGCTAGCGGCATGCGGCTAGTTGCCACTAGCCCCGGGAGCCGATTAGCTCAGTGCGACAGGGTGCTGCCTCCCTATGTTTTGTTGTGATGTACCAGAGTTGAGAGTTCTGCACACTGTACAGTGCTGCTATACTACTCCGTCCGACGTCCGCAACAGAGAACTCTCATCAGTAACTAGTTGGTGCAGGTTATGCTGTCGAACGTTACGTTATACGCTACAATACTTCAGTACGAAGTCTCGTTTTGATCTGCTCCTGTTAGCCCCGTTAATAGAAATCAACACTTCCTATATGCGTTTCAAATTAAAAGCCCTCTAGTGTTTCAGTGGACAGAAACCCTTAATTTCTTAACCCCTTCCCAGTCCTGTAAAATTAGCCAATCCAGGGCATACCAAAAGTAAATTAAAAGCCGTTTTTGAACCATTTTGAGCACAAGCATGGTTTTGGTCTCTTTTGAAAGATAACACTCTGAAGTTTTTTCCCATATGGTCAGAATTACTGTAAGAATTACTGGCACTGAATCATAGAATTCTCAACACACTGAAATTAAAAAAAAGTATCTTTTTTTGAAGACAGGTGCCTGTAGATGACTTAAACTGGCACTAATGAGTTGAAAAATACAATCCCACAGAAAATAAACATTTTACACACATTTTTCTGAGTCTATGTCTAGGTGTCTCCATTTGGAGACTCCAAAAGGAACCTTGGTAACCATGTCTGCATATCTAAGATAAAAAGTCTACTATTCTTGAACAGACTTGGGGGTACAGTCATAATCTTGGGCTCTAATGAAAGATGAGGATGACACTTGGAGTTATCCTATCCCATATCCAGATTCAGTATCACTGACACAGAGCAAGTGAAGCATAAACACATTATAGTGCCTTTTCCCCTTCTTGAAACTAAACTTTGTGCATAAAAAAGAATCAAAACAACTGCTATGGTGAAAAAACTGTTCTTGTATCATCGCTAGTTGGATTTTGCAGTCATATTGGTTCATATGAGGGTGCATTCGATAGCGTAGAGTGCAGGCTTCAAACTGATACAAAGATGTCTGATAATCACTGGCGGACTGGAGTCGCGAACTGAAATACATGGGAACTTTGGACAGCTAATTTGAAACAACCCAACAGAAGATCGTCTGCATTTATGGACGTATATTTGTGTTTTGGACTAAATATTTTACTCTGTTTGATCGACTGGACCTTTGGGAATGTCACAGGGCTGTTATTGTGGGAGTTTTATGGACCAGTGAAAAACTACTAGTCTTCAATTGTGAGTTTTCTCAATTTTTTTTATTGTTTGTTTGTCCGCTGGTGGTTTGACAGAGGCATTTATTGTATGAGCTGTTGTAATTGTGTCTTGAAATGGTTTCTATCATTCAAATCGCGAGAATCTTCCCTTTCTAACAATGTGAGTACCACCTAACCGTGCGTGGGCTAACATGGCTTTTATTAGGAACTTTTCTAAAGTTGCACTCGGCTGAAGTCCTATTTTATTTATTATTTTGATGTTAAACTTTAAAAGAAGAAAAGTTGAGTTGAATGGTTGTTGTGAGAACACCATGTGTCCCAGTTGTCCTGATGGATTGTGGTGTCGCTACACTCCATAAATGGGCTCAATGGGAGCGGCTGCTGAGTGAAGTGCGACACCTAGTGGTAAAATTTGGTATACCGGTTCGGTCTGCCAGGCCAGCGGTGGCTATGAGCAAAGTGTGTCTTGCCCACCCAATCAAAAGTTTAAAAAAACAACCAAAAAACATAGGTCACCCACTGCCCACCCCTTCTTCCCGTTTAGTCATAGACCCATCCAGATCTGCAACTGACATGCCAGGAGAGAGGGGTGTTGTGGACTGTAGTGGATTCTAAATGCATGCAGTCCAACCTGAGCTTCACACAGACTTTCAGTCACAGTACAGCTGTTTGTTACTCAGACTGGCTTCCTGCTGCGGTTTGCAGCTGTTGTAGCTTCCAGGAGCACTCATTTTGTTTTATGTTTGAACATTGTGTCCCTGTGTGAAACAGCCGTTACTGTTAACAAGGAGCAACCAACAAACCACCTCCCACTCGAGGCAGACTGGAGCTGCTGTCACTGGACAGATGGAGTTCAGAGGATCATAAATGACATTTATTGACATGCAGCATGCAATAATAGTCTTAAACAAAAGACCACAAAGTCTTTGGCTAACAAAGACTCTTCAGTGGAGCTTAATTTTTTTAAACTGACTTTAGTGTTGTGTAACTGCCTAGTTTATCT
Organism: Hollardia meadi; assembly: GCA_037974645.1. Classification (NCBI taxonomy): domain Eukaryota; kingdom Metazoa; phylum Chordata; class Actinopteri; order Tetraodontiformes; family Triacanthodidae; genus Hollardia; species Hollardia meadi. The sequence continues at coordinate 17,654 of JBBPCS010015764.1, read as the reverse complement.
ATTGCCGCTGCTTTATATTACAGTAATATTAGTGTCGCCTTATAGTTTGGATAGCTCGACTGCTTATTCCCACCATGTGTCGTTTGTCCACAATCACTGTAATCAACACCGTGCAAGTTCTGCTTTATGGCCTGAACAGGAAGGCTTTTTATATTTTCAGAGTGAGTGAAGGAATTAGGAGAGAAAACAGACAGGTAAAGAATTGCAGGATAGAAAGGTGTTGAAAGAAAAACAAGGAGAAAATAAACTGGTTCAAGAAAGAAGAAAGTAATGGGGTTAACATTTAAAGAAAAAGTTTAAGGAGGGAAAAGAAACGCATGTTAACATCTGTTGACATGAGGTTTTCCTAATCTGTTAAAAGGTTGTTTTCCTCAGGAACTGTACCTAAATATGAAATACTTTAATGCACAGTGTATAGTTACATCGATGTTGATTAGTGTTGTTTTCGTTGTCACTTTTGAGTTTCAATAAGACTTTCTCTATTTTGTAACTAACCCAAACCAGCAATCTTCGGGCTACTACTTTGCCTCTTTAATCTCTAGGCTATGTGATTAAATTAGTTGAACGGAAGCAAAGGAATTGGGAACAATATTGATAATCAGTTGAGCAATTTTTAAAGCAAACAATAAACTGTTTCCAACTTAGTTTAGTTTAGAGGAGAATGTATTTCACTGGGTAAAGGCCAAAACTAAAGCCAAATACTTGAATAAGCAAGAAATACAGGCCTGACAGAGAATCACCAAGGAGATTTCTGTGAGTTGCAAACGATTGGACATAAAATATTAAATATGAATTTTTCATTTACAATTCCTCTGATTTTACACGCCCAAGTGGATTTAATGGTCAAAGCACTACTCAGCCTGTGGAAACACAGGGCTGTCTCTGCTTGAGCTAGGAGACAAATTTGCCTGACATACTGGGGCTGTGGAGTTTGAAAGAGGTGGGGGGGTCTACCAGGTGGGGTTTCCAGAAAACCATTATCAAGTTGCATTATGGGAAACTTATTTTGGGAGCTAATATTAGGGTCTGAAAAATCAGGATATCCTGGCCTCTGCTGCCTCGATTGATGACCAGCCTCTTTAATCTGGCTCTTTTAACTCCCCCACCTCTATGGAAGTGCTGTACTAAATGGATGGAATCCCCCTTAAGTTCCCGATAATTTGTCCACTTAGTTTTAGTCCTCTAACATTGTGGAACTGTGTGCAATATGGCCTACAGATAAAAACTCTTAGAATGCTACTTTTGCTTTTTCTTTATTCTGTCCTATCTCCCAACACAGGTGAATGTGGGCAAGATGGATTCTCCCATCGAGAAGTGGAATCTAATCATAGGCAACCTGGCACTAAAACAGGTACACATACACACACACACACACACACTCTGTTGCTGCCTTAACTGTCTTCTTACAGATACGACCAGTATTATTTTCTTTTCATAAAGATGAATCAATACTGCAAGGACTGAATTAGTCCACATTTTTTCCAGCTTCTATGCAAATATGCACAATTTTTGTTTCTTTTATATACTGAATCCAGTTCTCAGAGGCAACTTTACTGATTTGAAAGGTTATAAATAAATAATCTCAAAGAGGCACAAAACCTCAGTACATACTGCCTTATTTATGTTAAGCTATGGATGTTATATGGTATGTAATATTCTTGATGTACATTACCATGACCGATGGTGGTAATTGGCTGGACCCAGGTGGGCGTTAACTCAGACTGTTCTATTGATCTCTGTCTGTGTAGTAAGACTGAGTACAGGCTCTGTTAATCATCTCCCCTCGGACTGATAAACACACCATTACACATGCAACATCCTTGTGCTTTGATGGGCTGTTTGTCCGATATGTTATGCAGTAGCATCTGTCAGCTGGAAGTGCTAATGTAATGGATCTACCTGACGTGATGTTCGTTACAATATTTCACCATCTTGTTCCTATAAAACATTACCTACATAAAGAAAACCTCTTACCAATCCTGTAAGCACCGTTTGCTTGTTGTCACACATACAGCAGTGCTCATTTTCTATAATCAATAAAAGAACACATTAGTAAACCCCCCTGCCTCTCTCCTCCAGGTTCAGGCTACTGTGGTGGGCTTCCTGGCTGCTGTAGCAGCTGTGGTTCTTGGGTGGATCCCGGAGGGGAAGTTTCAGATGAGCCACGCTGTGCTGCTGTGCTCCAGCAGTGTGGCCACGGCCTTCATAGCCTCCCTGCTGCAGGGTAAACACACACACAAACACACAAACAGCTGAGTGCCACAGTTTAAAATAAACTCTTAATACTGTTGCTGTGGAGAAGCTGGGTCACTTGTGTCTTTGTAACTGATCTCACATGCATTAAAGTAAATTTTTTATTGCTGATAGACCGTCTGAAAGCCACCAGTAATGTGATGACTGTTAATCAAGTGCTTCACCCTACTTGTGTCATGTTCAGGTATCATCATGGTGGGTGTAATTGTGGGTTCGAAGAAGACGGGCATCAACCCAGACAACGTAGCCACACCCATTGCTGCCAGTTTTGGTGACCTCATAACCTTGGCGATCCTGGCCTGGATAAGCCAGGGCCTCTACAAGTGCCTGGGTAGGTGAAAGAAAATAAACTTAAGAAATTTATGGGACAAAATTAGAGGGCGCTGTTCTTGCTTCGAAGATTTTTCGAACAGCCAAAATTGTTACTGTAAAAACTAAGAGAAAAAAAAGAGAAAACGCATGCAGCTGGGGTAAGTCTGTGTGGGAAGGACAAACAGGCACAAAGACTGTTTTTGTGACCTGTGTTTGTTTGTTTGTTTTTTTTAAGTTGCACAATTTCATCAAATTGATACAGCTTCTGATTTTATTTGATTTTATTTAATTTTGCTAGTTTGTCCACTATGATGTTACTGTGTACTAATTACATCACTCTTGCAAAGCTGAAAGCACTGTCTCTATTTTGATAGCTGTGTGTGCTTATTACGTGACCTTTTACTACAAACTGAGAGAAGTAGAAAAGTCAGCTTTAGCCCCACGTCCTACATCACTTTATGTTCTTTACAAGGTTCATTATCAGTGGATGGCCTGAAGCCACCGATCTCTTCTTTTGCTGTCCCGTCGCTCTTTAGGGAAATGAATTATTGTTTAATTTAGAAAATGCCAGGCAGCATCTTTAAGGCATGGTGCCACTAATTTTTAAACTTGCCATTAGCACTTTTATACCGCTTGTTGTCACTCAAAAGAGGGTGTGTTCGTTTGACGACAGGAATATGACCCATGTCTGCTCCGCAACAGCTCAGACCACTTAGCAGGACACATATGGGGGATTAAACATTCATAAAGTGTTGTGTCTAGGTGTGAATCGTTTCAAAAGTCGGCTTTTATTAGATATATATTTTCAATTACATTATTTATTTGGAAATAATTTATTGTCAGGGACAACTTAATGTTTTCCAGAAGTCCGGGGGACTTCTCCACTCTGACCCCCTGGGTTGTGCGTCCAAAGGTCTGGACTAATAATGCTCTTAATCAGTAATTTCCTTGTGACTTCTTTGTGTCACCAGAGAACATGAATGAACTCATCAGGTTCAAAACTGTCCACTCTATCAGGGTTACCTGTCAGTCCATATGACTTAATGCTTCCAGCTCTTGGTTTTTCGTAGAGAGTCAGTATGAACAAAAACCAGACCAGAACAAGAAGGCGACCTTAGAGTGTAACATGACTGATTTCAATTTCCTGTACATTACTCATGCATACATGTAAGGTTTTTGATCTTGGTCTTTGATACTATACTAGTATTATAATACTACTACTATACTATAATACTATACTAGTATTAAAAAAACAATATTCGATACCTCTTTCAGCACCACGGCAAAAAGAAAAAAAGTCCTTGGCACACAAAGTAGAATATATTTTTTTCTTTTTTTAGGATTGACAACCTGCACACAGTGCTGGTACAGAAAAAGTCACTGATTTGGTCCGTCTTCTGCTTCTTGGGGTGCTTTGTAGTGAGAAACATACCTCACTCAGCCAGTAGAGGTCCCTCCTGCCTCACTCAGTAGCAGCACTGCTCTCCAGTTGCAGAACAGACAATCTCTTATCCTCGTACCACACATTCCTCATGTTTAATTCATATCACACCCAGACCTGTGCTGCACCACCTTGTATTACTTAACACAGCATACACTGGAAGCTGTTTCCTCTTGAAAAGCGTCTCATACTAACTTACCCTGTCAGTTCTAGCTGTATGACATAGATGCGGACCTCTATGAAAGGAACAATTTAGTGCTGTGAGCTAAATGTATTAAACACACTTCAGATTTCATATTTCCTTGGCAGGGCAGGGCAGTGCAGTGAGGCTGTCTGGCTGTGTCACTCTCAGGACAGTGGCCCTGTTGTTCTTGAGCCCAGCCATGCCAAGTCTTTCCTGCTAAATTGGAACTAATGGTCAGTTAACTCTCAACTAGGCAGATTTTAAATAGCGCGATTATCTATGAAGATAAGACCTTAATGCCTTTAATGCATCTAATTTTGAGGCAAAGCAGAATAGAGATGAGACGTTGGAGAGACATAGCTGCAGGAGCCAAGTCGGTCAGGTTTATTTATAAAGTGCTTTCAGCAAACAGGATTGTTACACTAAGCTTTAGTGAGAGGGCTCAACTATTGATAAAAGCAGGAATAATGAGAGCACATACACTAAGAAATGGGGTTTGTGTGGATGTGGCATCTTTGGGCCATTTCAGGGCAGTCCACAAGAGAATTGAATCCATGATATAACAAAATGGGAAGAAATAGCTGGCCTTGAGTTATACTGTATTAATAAATCAGGTTGCTTCTAGACTCAAATGCTGAGATACTGGCTTCATTTTCACCTGCTAAATGTTATATATACTGTAAGTCACATAATTAGGGGAAATTGCCCACAATAAGAAAGAAAGAGCTGAAATAAGTGCCAGAAAGCAGTTTAAAGGTCTGAATTAAAGTATGTGTGCTAATGTATTTCACAGACAAATTAAAGTAGCAATTTTGAACAAAAATACCACATACAGTTGCATAGTAGGAGTGGTTTCTGATACTATTTCTCACTGGAAATTTCCATCAACGTTTTCTTTAAATCATATCCTCAATGTTCCTCAGCAGAAATACTCATATGTACTGCATTTTATGCCCATCAGTTTTAATAATTTGTTTCTGATTTAATCATGTTTTTTTCCCTCAGCTTGAAATGAGCCTCAATACTTAGACCCTTCTTCTCCTTTATGTTTTGTTTTGGTCTCCATCTGATCTTGAGGAAAAATATCAGGTTCTTTAGCTGCTAAATGCTCCATTATGTTCACCAGCTAGTTGCTAAATGTATGTATGTCTGCTGTATGGCACTGGACAGGTAGTGTACAGTGGGTTTATCAGAGTCTCATGTATCCATCCATTTTACTCTGCTTATCTTGGGTCAGGGTAAGGTGGCAGCAGACTCGGCAGGTATTCCAGACATCCCATTCCCAGCAACATTTTCAAGGTCCTTCTGGGAGATTCTGAGGCTTTCTCAGGCCAGATAAGATATATAATTCCTCCAGTGAACTTTTGGTCTACCTCAGGGTCTCTTACCGGTTTGACATGCCCAGAAAACCTCAAAAGGATGTTACCCAGGAGGCATCCTAATCAGATGCCCAAACCACCTCAGCTGTCTCTTTTTAATGCGATGGAGCAGCAGCTCTACTCTGAGCACCTTCTGGATGTCCAAGCTTCCCACCATATCTCTAAGGCTGAATCAAGGCATCCTACGAAGGAAACTCATTTTGGCCACTTGTATCCATAATCACATTCTTATGGTCACAACCCAGAGCTCATGACCGGAGGTGATGGCTGGAACGTAGATCGACTGGCTCAGCTCCCTCTTCACCTCAACGGTAGAATGCCTGCATTGCTGTTGATGCCACACCAATCCACCTGTCCATCTCATGCTCCACTTTACCATCACTTGTGAACAAGATCCTAATTTAGAAGTCTTTTGACTGAGAACAGCTGGCTGCTGAAACTGGAAACTAGGTTGATGGGCACACCAAGGTAAACCAAAACAATTAGCTGAAAAGTGCTAAAAAGGTGTGTGGAGCTGAGGGCTACTTTGTCACTACTAGTGACCCCTTTCACATTTCCTGTTGTCATTTGACCCATTGTTAAAAAATATTGATTAGCAAAGCTTTGAGATTAGTGAGTGTTGTTGACTTCCTTACCATATGTCTGTCTGGACACAGGCTTATGCCTTATACCTTTGACTTATCAAAGAAATAGCTGGATTTTCTAACTCAGTTGCTTACCTTTGTACTGATGATCCTCCCAGTAAGATTTTATGTCCTGCACCGTTCTCCATGCTGAGTCATCTAACACTGTCTGTAGAAAGGAAACAGGATTTAAAGAAACCTGGAGGCTGGAGTAACGCATCAACACATCAAAGTTAGAATAACCCTGAACTTCATACTTTTTGCTTCAGATGAATGCTACCCTGACTGATCAGGATTTCTTAGCTGAGAAACACCTTACTCCACTCACTTGTACTTTTTAAATGTGCAAACTCATGCTGGATGTTTGGTGCATTTTGTCTAGCAGTACCATCACTGTTGGGATCATCATTTCTTTCCCATTGGTCAGAAGCTTCTTGCCACTGTCTGCGAAAGGAGATAGCTGGCAGCCATACTGTTCTTTTTCCTGGCAGAGCATTTTAGTAAAATGTATTCTACCGTAGATGGACAGGAATATCAATTGTTTGTTCATTGGTTTATTCACGGCAGCAGGCATATTCAATGGCACAGTGTCAGAGGATCATGTAAACAATTTAACCTGTAGAAGACCTTAATTAGAACATGGCTGATAGCCAGCTTACTCTGTGCATGTTAACTCAGTGTCAGTTTCCCTGTCAATGCAACTTCGGTAGGGAGCTGGGTTGATGTGGGACACGCTCCCAACCAAGCTCCCCTCTCAAGTGTGTGCCTCACTATATCTGCCTCAGCTTTATATTTTATGGTGAAGGTCTGCTTGAGGCCATTATACCATAAAGTGAACAGTGAGCCCTTTATGGTCTCCAGCCACAAGACTGTGGAGATGCTAAATCTGGGACTATTTTCCTAATGACAGTTATTTTGTGCTCAGAACAGAATCCTGCTGAAAACATCTGGTGGGTGCTCTAAGCAGGTGCTTTAACATAAATACTCTTTCAAAATCGTGTTGTGCTATATTGTTATAGAGAGAAAGTAAGAGAAACCTTCCCTGTGTTGACGTGTTTCTTCATGGTGCTCCACTTTCCTATCGAACTTAAGACATATGCAGCTCAGGTGGATTGGATGGCTGAAGCTTGTAGACTAAATTTGATATCTTTTCCTTTTACTAACGTCTTTTGTTTAACCTCAATGGAAACCAGCAACCAATGTTAAGGAAAGTGGTGAGGAAGAAGTTTATAATAGATGTTGATGGAGAGAATCTTTCTTTCATTTGGTGTGCCTCTTGTTCAGGAAATAGGAAAATAACCATGAGTGGTTGGTTCACCACTTTGGTTCAGATTAAAGTATATCTCCATGGATTACAATGGAATTTCGTGCAGATGTTGATAATCCCCGCGGGATGAAACCTATAATGCCTTTGGTGTTCTGACTTTCCATCTAGCAGCACCATGAAGTTGAAATATCTTGACCACTTTTTGATTGATTTCCACAAAAAATTTGTACAGACATTCGTGGTTCCAGTAATTTTGATGACATTTCATCTTTTGTGATGATCAGATCTAAAATGGTGAGCATGCAAACTAGCTAAGCATTAGCATGATAATATTTTCACTGTGAGCCTCTTAACATACTGTAGATTTTGGCATTTAAAAATCAATCAATTAAACAGTCATGATAGTTGAGTGAAAGTTCTAAGCCTTAAACTATAATTATGTTTCTCTGACGATGCACATAAAAGTCTCTGGGAATGTACGCAAGGAAGGGTGTTATGTGTAGCAAAAATCTGAACAACATGTTGTGCGGACCTTGTTGGCGACGTCCCTGCATGTTTGCCTACGTGTGGCCCAAACCCAAACCAGGAGATATGGAACCATATTTAGAAAGACACTTCCCACTCGGAGGCCTAAATGTTGCTGAAAGTTCCTTGTTAAGAATTTCCTCTTTTAATCTATTTACATAGCTGCAGAGAGCAACTTTTAACTAGGAATGGAGAGAACTCCTCAGCTAAGTGAAGGGTGGGGAGGACCCCTTCGCTATTTATGTTGAATGAATGAACTTTCTCACCATGTGTAAGAAAATTCACATTTCAGTCGGTGTATACTGACAAAATTTTGCACAGCCAAGGCTGAACTACCAGCAGGGTGAAGATTGCAGTGGCCTCAGGGTCCATTGTGTCAGTTTTATTGTTGTTGTTAGGGGTGAAAATTCAACACAAAGCTCCATATTACTTGAAATTGTTTTAATGCAATCCAAAATATAATTAAAGGTGAGAAATGTAGATTGTATAAAAGTCTAGTATTTAAGCCCTTTTTTATTATTTCAGTAAAATAGTTTTAAAAGGTGCACTTTCCAAAGTATATGCATTTAATCAAACTACCATGTGCATTATAGTCCCGGGATTCTTGTGTATACAAATTCACAGAGAGTGGGAAGAAAAGGAGGTCATTATTAGCCCTCATCTCATGTTAAACACATTCATTTATTGTCAACATTAAACACTGATGCATTGCACAAAACAGAGAAAAGGTAGTTTATAGATTTGTATTCCTCAAACTAAGTTATTGAAAAATCATTTTGTCTTAGGCAGGTGTCATATTGGCACTGCTAGCAAAAAAAAGCAGTACCCAGGTTGTTTCCTTATCATTTCCCTAGTGTATGCTGGGATAGATTCCAAACCCGCCACCCAAAGAGATAAATATAATGCTTCTCTTCCTTTTCCCCCAGATTCCTACGCATACGTGTCGACACTGGTTTGCGCCTTCTTCATGTGTCTAACTCCTCTGTGGATCGTCATCTCCTCCAAGCACCCAGCCAGCCGCACCCTGCTCTACTCCGGATGGGAGCCAGTCATCACTGCCATGGTCATCAGCAGGTGTGTGTGTGTTTGTGTATGTAACTGTGTCTGTGTGTTTAGCCTTCAAAGGGGAAAGAACAGCTATTCTGCGTCTGCGGCTCCCAGTGTCTGGTTTGCTTGATGACTCATCCCCTAAACAAATTGCAGTGCCCAAGCACATGCACCCTAGGGTCCCCTTGAGCCTGGCAGCCTCACTAATACAGGCAGCAGAAAGGGATTGATTGTCTCACTTGCTTGCTTGCTCTTCCTTGCTCACCTGTCAACACTCAGTGCAGGTGATTTTACATTTCTGAGGCTTTATGGATGAGTAAGAAAATAGCTCTGAACACCATGAGCTTAAAATTAATGAAAAAGCTTTCGTTCTTTCTGCTGTACTGTCTTCCACCCTCTCTTAATCGTCACAATTCAGTGCAGCTGATAAAGTGGCATTTATAGGACAGCAGACAAATTCACTGTGGACAGCATTTAGACAAAGACAATGCTCTATCTTTCTTTTCCCATGCCCCTTTTTTGTCTCTCTTCCTGTCTTGCCTTACACACACACAGTAACACCAGTTAATGATCTTATTATGTTGTGTTCTGCAGCATCGGCGGACTCATCCTGGACAAAACAGTGTCTGACCCAAATCTGGCTGGCATCGTAGTGTACACCCCGGTTATCAATGGTGAGTCACAGTATTGCCACTGCTTCCTCCTTCACTCTGAATGGCTTCAAGATGTCGCTATTCGATTTGCGATTGTTTACCCCCGAGGCACGAACAAAAGAAGAGAATCTGGTCAAACACTCCACCGAAAGGTTTTGATATAACAGCTTCCTAAATTCTGGGCGATTTTTAGGACATACATATGTAAAAAAAAGCTCAAAGCTTGTGAAGTTGGATTGCTGTAATCCCACATGCTGTATTTCTGCTCTGTGAACGTTCAGTTTGTTGAAGCATTGTGCTGTGTTCAGTGACCCACATACACCGCCCACCAGTTACACCACAAGATTGGGGTTGAACATATATGTAACTCTGGTGAAGATGGCTAATTAACTAACTAGTCAATTAAATGATGCTCCCTTCGCTAGTTGGCACCAGAAAGACCAATCGGTTAAACTAAGATATATATATATATATATACTGTATTTAGTATATAGTGTGTGTATATATATATATATACTATATGACTTGTTTAATGCGATTTTAATCTTAATCTGACTTCACCTGGTTAAATGATGTACCATTGATAAAGATGGCTGACGTGTCTCCACTTTCTTACATTTTACAAAATGTAATTTGGAGCCAGAGTCTGCGCAGTAGTGATCGGGCGGTGGAGCCGCGGTACCGAGTTCCCGCCCATACCCGACTCAAACGTGAGCAGGGCTCGGCTGTCAATCATGACATTTCACCACATTTTTATAGCATCAAATAACTAATTAAAACCTTACCAGAAAAATATAAAAAAAATCAGTGTGATAAGAATTTTCTGAAAATGACACAAATCATCTTAAGGAAAAATATATATGGCATATACTTTGAGTTTTTAGTCTGGCCCATGTCCTATCTACTAACATGGTGGGGGAGGAGTTTATGACGCATACTGCAGCCTACCACCAGGGGGCAGTCGAGATGTTTTGGCTTCACTTTTGGCGGAGCCATCATGTCCTATATCTTTATTATCAATGGTCTTGACCAGTCTGGTACCAGTCTCAGATAACTTTAGCTGAACTACCCCCAGTTGTGTTTCGTGATCTGGTGGATCCCCAGCAGCTCTCCAGACCAGCTGATAAAGTGTGGAGGATGAAAATGAACAGCACTGAAATAGTAGCTAACTCTCCCTTCTCTCAGCTATCCTGTTAGAAGCCCACAAGACAAAATGCATTTTTGGACACTGCAACACCTTTTTTATAATGTTATATAATGTGTGATGTTTAGTGCATTGCCACTTTCCCTCATCCTACTGACCCTTTTCTCCATCTGCTTGTAATAAAAGAACTTCAGTTGTTGACATCATGCTTTTTCCTCAGTGAATTTCGCCACTTAATCAAACCGCATGATGTCTTACAGCTGTGTTGCATCTGCTCTTAATGGTCTGTGTTGTCATTGGTGAAATTGTCCTCATATGAATTTTGAATTCTGGTTTGATTTATGATGAAATCGCAGTAGGCAGTGGTAGCTCAGTCTGTGGGCACTTGGCTTTGGAACCGGAGGGTGGCCAGATCAAGATCAGCATGGACCAGTCAGTACGCAGTATGAACTAGTAGCTGGAGAGGTGTCACTTCACTTTTTGGGCACCTTGTTGAGGGGATTAAATTAAGTAGGGGTGAGTTCCTACTTGTAAATTTTCTGAATACCCTGGTGTTCTCTGTTTCCATGGCTATTTAGACTTTGGGGTAATTAAGACATAATTTTGCAGAAAGGAAACTGAATTATGTAATATAATCAATGGGTTTAGCATAATTGTTAAGTTACAAAAAGACTCCTCTTTTCTCTGGGAAATTGATCAGTCAAGACAAACATTCAAATGCACTTGAGCATGGGTCAGAAATGTGTATGTAGACTTAAATCTCTTTCCGTATTTGTAGTGAGAAACATGTAAAATACAATGATTAGTTGAAAGATTTCTTAATTGGATTCTGTCTAAATATGTAGCGATACGCCTCAGTTTTTATATTACACAGCCAATGGCAACAAGCTGTTTAACTTGGAAGTTTGGGAACAAAGAAACTCTGTTGTTTGTCTCATTTATCCCTCTTGGCAATTAATGCAGTTTATGACCCTTCGAGCTGAGATATAGACAGAGTGTTTATACACAAGATGGATGACACGCCATAGAGTCTATTTGTCTTGCGCTGTGCCGCTCCCAGGTGTGAATGTGAAAACAGGAGAAGCAAGTGTGCTCAGTCAAAAGTCCCAGGATAAATGAAGGTCACTGAATAAAGACCCCAAATGTTCATCAGCATAAATGAGTTGCCTAATGAGACTGGTTTAGGCAGTCGGCCGCAGTCCGTCTGTCTCCACTTCACTAGACTTGTCCTCCTCCATTTCCTCTGGCTTCTATCTCTCACGGTTGCCACTGGCACCTCCACAACAAGAGATAAGCTTTTAATTTAAATGGAATTAATGAGAGACATTTAACGAGATGGAGTACGATTCTGACTCTAATTGGTTTTCAGTTGAGATGTATCTGGGCACAAACAGCTGGGGAATCAAGCGTGTGTGTGTGTGTGTGTGTGTATTTGTTAGGGCAGGGATGTTTTATTTTGTCTGAAAAATTCCAGGTCTCGCCAAAACGTTTTCACGGTCTCTCTGATTTACAATATTTTCTTCATGGGTGAGGAAACATTGAGGCGGTAGACCCGCATCTTTCAATTGATTAAAATGCACCACAGTTCCTGTGTCAATACAAAATACAATTGAACAAAGGGCAGGAGGCAGAGAAAAGGTGAGAAGGAGGGTTTGTGGGTGTTGGACTTGAAAGACGTGGGGAAGTTATATTAATATTTAAATTACTTAAAACTCTTCAGGCATGTGTAATTCAGGTGATGAGGAAGAGTCTGCCAGTTTATTTCCTTGTGTTCTTTTTGTACCCATTTCATTTGCTACAGTGCATCACATCACAAATGGCCCTGATGTTCTTGCCTTCATTTTGATTTTAAATTCAGTTTCAGGTCATCGTAAAGGCTTTGATGTGGGTCTCTGAACTTGTTTCTGAATATCATATTATGTTATGACTCTTCAACTAGACAGCACTCCAATACAGCTGAATCTTTAATCTTTGCTTGTCATCTTGGCATATTTGCCATTGTCTTTCCTTCTGTTGTTTGTTTTAAGATGAGGTGTCTGCCTGCTTTACATCTCACTTTGGCCAATATGTATTTTTGTTTGCCTTTTCCTTTCATGTTTTTCTTTCATTAAATTTTTATCGGTGTTTGTATTTTCACGTCACATCCTGGTGTTGCCGCCATTTAAATAAACAAAATGAAATTAAACCTGGAGGAGAGGAGCAGATACGAGAGGAGCGGGAAGACGGTTCCTGTGTCTCCGCCCTGCGGGCAGTGGCCCAGCTGAGAGGAGCACAGACCCCCCACAGTTCCCCACGTAGCTTCGCTGCAGCCCAGACCTCCTCATCCTCCTCGTCCCCAATTCCTCTTGTCAGACCCAATGACCTGAATAAGTCAGATTGCCCCCAAACCTGCTTCACTCTACCTCTGCCCCCTGCTGAGCTTGTAAGAACACCCTCCACCCTCTTACCCCCTGACCCATCCCAACCGCCCTCAAGGACAGAAAGCCAGAAAGCCAAAATCAGTGCTCAACCTTGGTGTGCAATTATTCTAATTATAAACATGATTGGACAACAAAATAGGAGCACAGAATGTATTTGAAGTGCCAAATTGCATACTGAAATTGCTCAGTTCTTAATAATAAGTGACAAAAAATTATAGATGGTAGAAAAATAGTTAAATAAACTAAAGAAAACTACAAAATGTAGCAGTAGTATAAGATCTTGAGAAAAAAACACTTTCACTGGTCTTTCAAATGTACTAAACAGGAAATTGCATTCCTTTTTTTTGTATTCTACCTGCAAATTCAAAGGACTGGTATTATTGTCAGAGTGTGCCATTGAAGTAGTCTTGTGCGTAACCAACTGGAAATGATTAATAAAAACTCTGAATAGGCCCTTTTCACAGAACATATTTTGACATGTGGCAGTCGAAAAAGCACAGGTGTAAATAATGAAATAAATGATGGGTGAATTCCATTTAGCTGCTTCAGTTTCAGGGTCCTGCTATTGTTCATGCTGGCTCACTGACACATTGTCATGGCTGACTGGGACACTTGAATTGAACAGTCGCACATTGTTATTATACAGTTATATGTTATTAATTACACCTGTGCTCTTCCTACTGTGTCAGGTCAAAATGTCTGCTATGGAAAAGGCTGTATCACAAATTAGTATTGTGTATTTGTCAGTACAATGGGCAGGTTATTAGGTACATTTAACTAAAACTAATGCAGTCTAATACAACAGTCCTTTGATAAATCCTCTATTCATGTTCAGATTGTGTTTAAACTGGCGTCGATTCATCTGTATGGTCACATTAGGGGATGTAGTTTGTGGTGCTGTTGAACTATACTGGGTTATACTGGCAGGTATTTATTATTTTGTCCACCCCTTTTATGTCAATCAGCCTAGACAAAATAACATAAACACCTTTACTGTTTAAATCGTTGCCATTCAACAGCACCACAAACTACATCCTCTAAATGAAAATGAATGTATAAGATAATGTATATAATACATATAAGGAATCAAATATGAAAAGAAGGTAAATGGGATAAATAGGATTCTTAGCCCAGAATAGGACGCATTGAGAAGGTTGATGCCTAAACCATCCTAAAGAGGGGTCGATTCAAGAATTCTGCATCTAAAATGATTACAGTAGTCCCAAATGTACAGTAGAATGTGATTCACTGAAGGCGTATGGTGGCGTCTTGGTTTTGTAACAGAATAGTTACAAATAGTACCAGAAAGGAGGGGGAAAACAACAACCTGGCTCTGTCCAAAGGATAAAAAAAATCCTACCAACACCTCTAAAGCTCACTAATAGCATGTCTTTTACTTCAGTCTTTCTTTAAAACTCAACGCTGACTGAACAATACTCAAGTGCTAGTTTAATGGAGACGGATGGAAAACAATTAAGGACCGAAAGGGGCCAAAATTAGCACGTCCACGTCAGATGTTAGTGGGTTTTTTGACCAGTGTGAAAGGGGGATAGTAACATGTTCCATGCCATTTACCCTAAAAAGACATGGGAGAAAAAAACCCTACAAATTTGGGGTTTTAAGCAAAGTTGTGTTCCGGAGCTATTTCTTAGGATTATTGTGTTTTACACACATTCACACGTGATTGGTGCCATTGTTCTCACATCACAGTGTATTGAACTATTGAAATTCTCAGGTTGTGAGGACATGAGTGTGAGGTGATAAGTCGGGGCTGACCGAGTGTGAATGCTCATTGTGAAGTTATATGCTCCTAGGGAGTGCTGGTAATGCTTCAATAAAATGTCACCAGGTGGACAAAGAGCCACAATAGATTGAATTAAGTGGACATCACCCTGAGGTGGTGGCAACGTCTTAATTTAATATACACTCCACAATAACAGATCTGGGGGCGGGCGGTGGGGGGTTCTGAGACACACACATCGTACTTCTTGTTCTCTATGTATAGCTTGCAGTACACAACCACTTCAGTGACTAAAAGCCAACTACATAGAGAAGATCTGTTTACCTGCTGCGCTGGAAGCACTTGAATGATATATTTTTTTATGATTGTGAATAAATAAACGTCTCTCTTTTCTCAGTTCTTCAGTTTGTTTTTTTTAAGGCAAACTTGAAGCACACACATAAAGCCTTTTTCTTCGCTTCTGAGCCGCTCAGTGCCCACCTGTCAGCTACTTTGTTGCTGAGATCTGTATGTACTCGAGCTCTCCTGCAGGGCTTAGTCACCAGACTGGCCACAAGCATGAAAGACGCGAGGAAGTTTAGTTTGTTCATTACTCGCCAAAGGGAAGGTGTGATAGCTGCAGCATGTGAATGTAAAGTGGTCCTGTATTTTGTCAGTACAGATGGTGTGCCACATTCTCATAGCTGTTCATCTGCTTGATGTTAATTAAAATCTCCATGAAGAAAGTAGACCTGCATGCAAAGATGAGAGGAAAGTCTATCACAAAACATAACAGTTTTTATTGTTTTCTACCATGGTTAACCCTTTAAGTGCTAGACTTTAAGTTGTTTGTTAAGGGAAATGTGAAGCTGACGACTATGGCGACTAGCAGAGATGCCACATTGAGACCTCAAAAACTGTGATAGGTCATCTTGGGCTTGAGCTTGGGTTTTCAGTACTGGTACAGATTGTTGGTAGTAAAGACAACATTAAGCAAGTTGAGTTGTTGCTCAAACCACATTTTCAGAAAATCTGCAAAAGAAAAAGCTAATTCGTAAATATTTCAATCCACCACCATTGTGTGAATATTAGAAGTGGGTTTATTGAGATTAAACAGTTGGTGGTGCTAAATTCTCCAGTCAGGAGCTATTGCAAGACTATTGCAGAAGTCAAGTGAGATGATGCAATTAAAAGAGCACCAGTCAAACCTCAAACAGTGGAAGACATGAGGGAAACATGACATTTCTGTTAGTTTCATGTATTAATATGAGGAAGGTTACAGTCCCCTCATCACTCCACACAAATCTGATGTTTTTATCTCTTCAGTGGAAGCTGCAGTGGACATTTAGGTCACATGCTTCATTTGTGTCATCGTTTATTAGCCAAGTCAGTTTCCATGGCACTGTGCTGCATTTTGCTTTTGTCAAAACACCAACTTTTCCACCTTAACCAAGCATAAAAACCTTTTTGCTATATTTTTATTATTATTATTTTAATTTTAAGCATTTCCACTCAGGTTTTAAAAACAGCTTGATTGAAACACTTTTTGACTCGGAATAGCAGAAAAAAAACACTAGATATAATGTAGTACAGAAATGCCCAAGATATGTTTGAGGTCATTCATAGACAGTGTTGTATTGCATAGTTTGTCCATCACAGACATTTAAACGATTGACTGTCCTGATTACTACATATCTTGGTGTTTTAATAACCAAATTTAGCCTATTCATATATTGTTTGTGTACATAACTTATGCTTCTATACCAAAACAATATTGGCAGATATATTGTTTTTATACATTTTAAATGACCTTACTGCATTTTTATGCCTCCGCACCGGAGACAGCCGTGGCCGGAGGCATTATGTTTTCAGGTTATCTGTACGTCCGTCCCATTCTTGTGAATGCGATATCTCAAGAACACCCTGAGGGAATCTTTTCAAATTTGGCACAAACGTTCACTTGGACTCAAGGATGAACTGATTAGATTTTGGTGGTCAAAGGTCAAGGTCACTGTGACCTCAGAAAACACACTTTTTTGCCTCGTGAACATGATATCTCAGGAATGCCATGAGGGAATCCTTTCAGATTTGGCACATATGTTCATTTCAACTCAAGGGTGAGCTGATTAGATTTTGGTGGTCGAAGGTCAAAGGTCAAGGTCACTGTGACCTCGCAAAAATCGGTTTTGGCCTTGTGACCACAATATCTCAGGAACACCTTGAGGGAAAACCCACAAATTTGTCACAAACGTTCACTTGGACTCAAAGATGAACTATTTAGATGTTGGTGGTCAAAGGTCAGGGTAAAACAATAATAGATGCAGCAGTAACACAGCACCTTTCCAACTGGAAATTATTCACTGGAATCATACATGTCAGTCTAGTTTGATATCTCACATTTCACAAAAAATACACTTAAGTATTTACTTATACTAGTGCAGTGCCCATCCGGACCGTGTGTCTGTTCAACAAGCGTGCCCGTTCACGGGCCGATTTCTTAGCCCTGACAATCTTACACAACTTAAGCTGCTCTTTCTGTTTCACTGTTGACTTTTCTCTTTTTAGAGCACGCCATGTAAAATTACTTTTTATTCCGAGGTTCCTTTTTGTCCGCTGTGTGTGTGTGTGTGTGTGTGTGTGTGTGTGTGTGTGTGTGTGTGTGTGTGTGTGTGTGTGTGTGTGTGTG
>JBBPCS010015756.1:0-27408 GCA_037974645.1 Hollardia meadi | reverse complement strand
AACAAAAGACCATGTGGTCTCACAAAGTTCAGTTTGATTCACACCATAAAATACCTTCAGTTATGGATCCCAACAACTGTTACATACTGTGGTCGGCCAGTGAGGTAGTCAGTGATCCAGGATGTGGTATCGGGGTGCAGTTGCATCGCCAGCAGTTTTTCTCTCAGAAGGCAGTGCTGGATGGTGTTGAAAGCACTGGAGAAGTCAAAGAACATGACTCCCACAGTGCTTCCCTGCTTCCCCAGGTGTGAGAGGGCCAAGGATATTTCCTTGGTCCTCGCGTGAACCGGAAGTCTTTTACTAACCGGCACGCCCCCTTCATGAATATCAGCCATTCATTGGATGCAGCAGTTGATCGGATTGATCAAATGCATCACAGCAACATTGGAGTTTCATAACGGAATGATGACAGTTAACAGATTAATTACTGTCAAGTTTTATAGTGGGTCTGGATCATTACAAACAACTTTCTTCATTTATTAAAAAAGATACTTTTAATGATCAGTTATTTCCCCCATTCACTTTTATTGTGGATCCAGTTAAAGTCAGAGAGAGTAGGAGAGTCTGTCTGTCAGCAAGAAACACTCATTTATCATTTATCGTCATTTCAGTCACGTGAGGCTGATCATTCCTGAACGTCGGGTTTACATTTATTTACATTTTCCCTGAGACATTTAGCTGAATAAATAATATTAAAATATTATATAATAATAATATATTGTATTAATCATAATCATATTCTGGGATATTAAATAATGAATATACAGTCAGTATATCAATAAATACAGATGTAAATAACAGATAAATCATATAAAGTCATTCTGCCAGTAGAAATGGTTCCTGTCCCTCTGAGCAGGACTCAGTATAAATACAGACTGTAGCTTGTTGTTCATTTGCAGCTGTTTGTTAAACGGGTAACAGAGAAAACACTGCTGCTCTGCACTGAGAACTGTCTTTATTAGACCTTGTGTGTCTGGATAAGACATGAGGGGCTCATGACAAATCATCAGTATCTGACGACCTGAGATGAGAACTTTGGGAAAAAAACACCATCAAAAGTCTCTTCAGCTGTTAAAACCAACTGTCAGCTGATCCAGCTGTGATTAGCTGATCCAGCTGTGATCAGCTACCGCCGTCATCATACACGGACATTGCTTCACGTGATGCTTCAGAGGAAAGGACTTATCATTTCTCTTAAAATATATTTCCTCGTTTCCTCTCTCAAAGACGCAAGTGAGGGAAACGTGGATGCAATTTGAGCAAAATGAGATGTACCCCTGGAGATGCAAAGAAGAGAAATGTTGGCAGGAAATATCTGCTGATTTTCAGCTGCCTGGTCATATTTTTTGTTCTGGTTTAGCTAGCTAGCTTGTTAGTTTGTTGATGCTGCTAACTTATATATATGTGTGAGTGTGAGTGAGAACGAGAGCGAGGGGAATCAAAACTTGGACTGACCCATTTTGAGGGTGCATGTGTGTGTGAGAGGGACAGAGAAACAATATGAGCCTTGCAAATGAGACAAGTGAAATACAGGACCATTCAAATGAATTTTTTTTTTTATCTTCTATTTTACACATGCAGTGTGAGCATTCAAGTCGTGGCTTGATGATTGGACTGTACAATGTGAGCACATAAATCCTGAGCTTGGGCTTCACATCGCAGATGATTTACTCATACAGTATAAATTGGAATTGAACAAGATTTCTAAAATTGTACAGTGTATTAACCGCAGTCTCCCTAATGCCTAGTTCACAGTACACGATTTTTTACCCGATTTTCCACTCGCCAACAAAAGCCCCAGATCAAAGCCAAATCGGCGTTCAATCAGCAGTCACCAATCGCTATGTGTGAACTCTTCAAAGACACGATTTGAGAGGCTTGCTGACACTTTGCCTCCTCTGACTAGATTTCTAGCAGGCTAAATATCTAGATTAATCAGTGACAACTACAGACAATCAGAGCGCAGGACACGGGGTGAGGCGGAAACCCCGAAGAGAAATGCAACACCAACAAACATGGCGGAGAGCATAGAGAACATGGCAAGGAAAGTTCAGCAGTCTACCTGGACTCAAGAAACTGAGCAAAGTTTGCTCGAACTTTGGCAGGAGCACCCATGCCTCTTTGATGTTTCCACTTTGCAGTACCACAACTGACTTGAGAAAGAGAAGGCATGTTGTGTTTTTGTGACCAAATGTAGTTTGGAGACCAGACATACTAGTCTGGGCTTTCTCCTGGTGAAAGATCATGTAGTGTGTGATCCCTTGTCGCCAGTCAGTCGTGTAGTATGAACTCGCAATGGCTGCAAGACTCCCGATCACAAGACAGCAAGTCATGTAGTTTGAACAGCACAGTGATCTGACGACTTTGAAAGTTGTGTAGTCTGAACTTGGCATAAGCGGTCACACGAAGATGGCTATCAACTCGATAAGTCAACACTGGTTTTCCCAATGTAGCCACGAGTGCTTTAACATGAAAAAGGCTAAGTTTGCAGCATATGACCAATCAATCAATCCAAACATGGATAAGTCGACTGAAAGCAGAGCAGCATATTTTACAAACTAAGTAAAATATAAATATATATAGGCTTGTATAGTAGCCCCTCATGATCTACGCACCAAGCTCCAAGATCTATGAATGATAATGCCATTTTCCAGAGATGGCGTTATTATTAGTACATCATGGCGATGTACCCCAGTAAGAAGTAAAAGATAAAGATAGACTTTATTGTCTCGAAGGAAATTTGTCTTGGACACACCAGTGCCTGCTGTATAAAACATCTAAAATACAAATCACCACAATTGCACTTGCCCAGCCAAAAATCATACAAACATACATCTATACAACAGCCAACATACAGTAGAACATACAACACATACATTGGAGAGAAGGAGCATGAGGCCTGTCCTGGGGTTAGGTGGCATTTAGGGCTCTGATGGACAGGGGGACAAAGGAGTACTTGTAGCGATTGAGCCTACTCCGGGGGACCCTGAAATGTCTGCCTGAGGGTAGGAGCTGGTACTTGGGGTGGAGGATATGGGTGGGGTCAGAGATTATTTTCTGTGCCTGTCTGGTTTTTTCAAAGATAGCCTGAGGGGTGGGATGCTGTCTGACTTTCATGATTTTCATGAAGTGAACCAGCGTCGTACTCCTGAGAACAAAGTAACCACAAATCCTGCTTCGTAGTACAGGCCTCTAGGCTCCCCTGCCCTGCATGTTTTAGATATTTACCCGACACACCTGATTCCAATGCTCTGCAGACGCCTGATAACGAGCCATTCATGAGAATCAGGTATGTTGGAGCAGGATAACATGTAAAACATGCAGGATCAGGATTGATAAACACTGTGCTAGAACATCTCAGACTCCTAGTAGAACACTATCAAAGTAAACTCAGATGGTATCAGCAATGTTGAAATAGTTAGAAAACGAATGTATACAGCGTTATTTGATTAAACATACTGAATGTGACATGTTGGGTAAAAAGAAACAACTTATGGTAAAACCGCCTTCATGTAATGTAAGGTTGTATCTTTGTCTGTTCATAGCAAATTGAAGAGGTGCGCCAGGTGGGCTCTTACAAGAAGGGCACCATGACAACAGGACACAACGTTGCTGACCTGGTTGTAATCCTCAAGATCCTCCCTACACGTGAGTGATCAGTAGGAAGCACAAATTGAAGATACCCATGTAATAATGCAAAGTGTTACCCTGTGTAAAAATGACTGCTGCTAATGTGCTTATTATTTCTTTGAGTCTTTAAGGCTTTCGGACGTGTTGGATGATGTCACATCATCAAGAAGAGCTTTGTCCAGAACTCTTTGTATTTTAATATGTTGGATGTTTTTTTTTTCCTTTTACAGTGGAGGCAGTTGCTGCTCTCGGAAACAAAGTAGTGGAGACCCTTCGCACACAGGACCCTAATGAAGGTAATACAGTAAGGACTGTTGTTCACGTCCTGAAAGGTTTAAGAAAAGTTAGAGGGGGTTGGAGAAGTATATGCTTTAAGTTTAACATGGTCATTTGAGTGACAATTTGTTTCATCTAAATCAGTATTGAAACAGCTTCATCAGTGACTTGGCTTAGTGTCCTGAAATTGTTTGACAACATTCACATTGTATTTCTCCAGATTTTTTGTGATCAGTTGATTATCGATCGTTAATGTGGCCCACAATCATCTGGTGATAGAACATTGCTAATGTTGAAGGCAACTGACTGTGTGTATGTGCTGGTTTTCAGTGCTGTCCATGCTGACCAATGAGACGGGCTTTGAGATCAGTTCAGCTGACGCTACCGTCAAGATCCTCATCACCACCGTCCCTCCCAACTTGCGCAAGCTGGACCCTGAGCTGCACTGTATGAGCTTACACACATGTGCACAACACACACACACACACACACACACACAAATATACACTCAGAATGTAGAAGAGGTGTCTCTGGGGTAATCCTGTACCTTAGGGATTAACAATACCAACCATTAAATGTATATAAAGATGGACTATATTAGAGCTCCCTAAAAGTGAAGCCAAAATATTTTGATCGCCTCCTGGTGGCTGTCTGCAGTATAGGTAATAAACCCCTCCCCTTTCATGTTAGCAGACGGGACATGGGCCAAACTAAAAATTCAAGTACATGTCAAATAAATATACAGTATATAAATTAATATTAAATTAAATCTGATCTGTATGGGCGGGAACTGGATGCAGCGACTCTGCCACCTGAAATGATGTCACCAGCACAATGGCAGCACTCGTATCTGGGATATTTTGACTTAATTTTTGTACAGTGGGAGGAAGTGGAGACACGTCGTCCATCTTTATTTTTATGTCAATGATATTGAATATGATCCGCAACATCCACAGATGGACTCTAGCCATGGGCCTTTGTTGCATTTTGTCTCCCCTCATTTAATGTAATCTTTCCACTGTCGGACCAAAAACACAGTTTGTTTTTGGTATGCAAACTGCAATTTTGGACCATTATGTTGTGTTTAAATGGGAAACAAACTCCCTTCCCTTGCATGGATAGTTGAACCCATCAGAGATGCAGGTTTCTTTCCATGTGTCAGTGTCTTGGTATTGAAGGAATTGCTTGGATTTATTGTATTTTTTCTCCCCTGACAGTATCTTCAGCTCAGACACAGCAACACCTCCAGTAGTCATGACACGCCATTCCTTGCAGCACAGATATATATTCAAAGTTGTGAGGATGCAGCCTGTAGGCTGTCATAAAGTTTTCTTTGAGCTATTGTAACCAAATTTTTGGTATGCGTTTTGCAAAATCGTAGTACATTTAGCCTCAAGGGGACGCCACAAGTGCAAAGTTTCTATCTCATAACTGACAAGTGCTTTTTTTTTTCCTGAAATTGACTGGGCATGATTTGTTGATGATTGGTTGGGATTGAAAGTGTTCATTATAATCAAAAAAGCCAAAGGTTTTGCAAAACTGCACTCCAAACTGAAAGTGGTCAGAAATAATCAAAAGCTTCTAGAGAATTCAGTCTTTTTGCAACACATCTGTGTAGAACCTTTTCTTCACTGTAACTAATGGTCAGTTATAACAAATAGGCTTTGTTCGAATGCACCCAAAATTGATTTAGAGATGAAATGTTTTGAAAGGTTTTTTAAATGTGTCCAAAATTGAGGACGCAGTTATAATAAATGGTGTAATATGTACTCTATGCCATTTCTTTACTTTCTTACTCAAGCTTGATGAAAATAACAGTTGTCTTTCCACTGTTAAGTCTCAGACAGATGTATTTATAAACCAGTCTGAGAAAGTAAGACTCCAGTTCTCTGGTTCGGATCCCGACGAGACGCTGAGGTTAATTTTATTTGTGTTGTTTCTTCAGTGGACATCAAGGTGCTGCAGAGTGCCCTTGCTGCCATCCGCCACGCCCGCTGGTTTGAGGAGAATGCCTCTCAGTCAACGTGAGGAAGTCTCCTTTACCTCCCATTAGGCCTGCCTTTTTCTATTACCAGAGCTGATTCATGTCTAGGCCCAACCACACAATATGCTCACCTGAATTCATTGGATTTTTTAAAATGTTGATATTCTTCAGGGTCAAAGTTCTGATCCGCCTGCTGAAGGACCTGAGGCTGCGCTTCCCTGGTTTTGAACCCCTCACTCCCTGGATCCTGGACCTGCTGGTAAGACCATCAGTCTGCTGATTCACACTCCTGGGTCCTAACGTGTGACCAGACATGTTAAAAATAAACACCTGATTGATGCAGCTCAAGTCTGGAATGGTACAGTGTGTTGTATATTGGTACATGTACACCGCCAGTGATGGGCTGCTGTCCTTTCTGTTCCAGGGCCACTCTGCAGTGATGAACAACCCATCCAGGCAGCCCCTGTCCCTGAATGTGGCCTACAGGTTGGTTCCCACTCAGCTCAGGTTTAATTGTGAGACAGTCACTGTAGATGGAACAGTCTCTAAGCTTTGTGTTGGACTGTGTTTGTGTTTTGAAGACGCTGCCTGCAGATGTTGGCTGCTGGTCTCTTTCTCCCTGGCTCTGTGGGCATCACTGACCCCTGTGAGAGTGGAAACTTCAGAGTACACACAGTCATGACTCTGGAACAGCAGGTAGGTCTGGGCCTGTCATTTTACTGCAAGCCTTACCTTGAGACACCCAAGTTCTGTTTGCAGTGATGTAAGAGGCAGTAGCACACTGGAAAATAACTGACACACATGTGGACAACTATGTCCTCAAATAAGCCAGCATGGATCACACCAGCTGCTTGATTTCTAAAATGTCAACAGAATTGAAAGCTCTTAAAGTGTTGCATGAAGTGGACTGACAGTGTGATAATGTTCAGCTTGTGTGTTTGTGCAGGACATGGTGTGTTTCACAGCTCAGACCCTGGTGAGGGTGCTCTCTCATGGAGGTTACAGGAAGATCCTTGGCCTTGAAGGAGACGCCAGCTGTAAGATTCTCAGGTTTTCTATTTATTACAGGGGGATAGAAAACCCATGGCTACAATATCTTGATAGCTTAGTTATGACCATTTTAGAATTGTGCATCAAGTAATATTTTTTCCAACATGAGATTCCCTAGAAAACATGTTCAGAAAAACGATATGCAGATTGCAGCAGCCTCAGCCTTCTTTTATGCATTTCAGTTTTCATGAGACATCAAGTTGCATGTTTTAAATACTGACCTGTGATACCACACAATAAAATTAATAAATAACACTAATTGGCCTGTTGCAGACCTGGCAACAGAGATGTCTACATGGGACGGTGTGATCGTCACTCCATCAGAGAAGGCCTACGAGAAACCCCCAGAGAGGAAGGAGGAGGAAGATGAAGCTCTGGAGGAGGGAGGAGACGGGGAGGATGAGAGCATGGAGACCCAGGACTAATGAGCCGGAGTTCAGGTTGGATTTCTCCACATTTTACCACCAACAGTTTAGCAATTCAGATATTTGATAGGAATTCCATTATCATAGATGTGATCCACAGTGGTGGATGTCTGTTTATGCCCAGCATTAGTTGGAGTGTTCTCTTTGAAGATTAATTTGTTAATGACCTTGTTTCTTTGACAAGCCATATTACAGTTGTCAGTCTTAATCAGTTACAAACACAAAGGTGGGTAAAACAGTTCTGTGGCTATCAAATGATATATCAAAACTCCATGGAATAAACACAAAATGTTTTGAAAGGGACAGTTCACTAAAAACTACAATGACCATCTTTCCACTAATGGCATCATGCATAGTTGCTTTTTGTTGTGGTTAACATTGTGAGATCAACCACCATACAGTAGTTTGTGTGCAGTTACCTTGGGTTCATATGCTCACTTTGACATGTATAGTCATTCATAACACATTTGTTCTGCTCTCTCTCCACAGTGAATGTTGGTAAGCTTATTGAAAAAGTCCTTTCAGCTGGGCCATGGTGTGTACATTTGATGTAAACCTGAACAGAAACCAGCGGTTAACAGCGCTCCTCCTTACAGCCACTGGTCCCCTGATGTGTTCAAAGGACTGGCATCATTTATTGCTGGTTTAAGTTCCCTTTAGTTTTTACTTTCCATTTGTACCAGTAACATTTTGAATAAACTTTTTTTTTTAAATTTAGATTGACTTGTAATTTGTGCCAACATTAAAGCAGAGAATAAAGCTGAAAGTAGATTAAAACGCCACACATGATCTTTATTACAGGCAGCAATACACCTCATCAATAAAACCCAACTTAAAATCTTAACAGGTTAGCTTTGAGCACACAGATATGTAGATGGTGTAAATTCTGACTTGATGCTGTGTGAAAACATGTACATTGTCTATTTGGATAAAGGGCCCAAATTACAATATACTGTATATGTTTACTTATGGGAAGGGAACAAAAATACAGGCAGTAATATTTCCGATTCCACGTTCGAAAAATGTGTTTTGCTCTAATTATAAATATATTCTTCACTTGTATTTAGTGCTTCTAGAAAGTGTAACGTTGAAGAATATTGAAAATACTAATTTGCTGGGTGTAAACATGCCAGGCAGAAATGAACAAAGCAAGATTTACTTAAAAAAGAGAAGGGTCCAGCTGCTCTCACAGACTGAACCCTTACCATGTAGTTTTGGTGCCTAATCCGAACCCTTTCAACGGTGCCTCATGGAGGCATGTCCTGTAGCTAATGTGTCTTAAGATAGACCTGCTTGTTTCAAAGGTCTACATCATGGCTTTCATTTTGATTGGGTGCCTAGCTTCAAGATGGCCGGTCTTCTCTAATATGAGCCTGTCTAAGAGCAGACACTAGAGAATAAAGAGCAGAAATACAACTGCATTTGAAGCAGAGTCATTCTTTTTGTTATTATGGCCTGTTACTTATGGCTTAGTGGTAATTAAATACCTAAGACCTAACAACAAATCACTTATCCAGTGCTAACTGTGCTGTGACACAATACGAAGGTGAAGTCACGATACCTTCTAGGTCAAGGTTAGGTTTTTTTTATATTGACCCACCAAAGACTGCCTACCATAAGATGTGTTTGCATTTTCAATATGTGAGTATAGTATGAGTATTGGGAGATATCGCTGCAGGACTGTGATATGTGGAATGACAGTCGTGGGTAAAGACTAGCTTTATGTGAATGGGACAGCAGTGGGCTCTGCAGCATCACTACACTACACCTGTGTCACAGCTTCCCAGGGTTTCAATAGTCCTTGTGGATGCAACCTACCACTCATTTTGAGGATATCTCAAGGATTGGGATGCCCTGCCACTATTCCAAAATATGATCACAGTACATCAGCAGCTGATTAATCCACAAATTGACCAGTGTTAGAGTCTTGAGCTCAGCCCTCAAACATGTATCTGGGTTTATGGTTTGAGTTTGAGCCAAGGGTGGACCATGGTGAGTATGGAGAGGACAGAGGAGGCCAGGCCGCAGGCCCCGACAAAGCCCGGCCCTGTAGGGTAAATCCCCAACCGGTCCAGTGGGATGAAGATGTCACAACTGTTCTTCAGCAGGTCCAACAGCAGTGGCGGGTTGCTGTACAGCACCGTCACCAGCAGGTTGAGCTGTCTGCTGAGCCACGCTGACATGGCGGGCAAGGCGATGGTGGCCGGAGCGGCATGTGAGGAGGAGGACAAGTGGTCGGCGGGCAGGGTGGTGCTGGGGTGGAGTGAGGATGAGGATTTGGCAGCTCTGGAACGCTCTTCACACTCAATGAGGAGGCGGAGCTCATACACATCTCGTGTCAGGTTGAGGATTAGGGCAAAGAGGTAGTACCTGCATAGTTAAACCACATAATTAGAATTCATTAAATGTTGACTCTATAGTACAAGCTTTTGAGATTTAAATGATTTTCTGAAGAATATGTTTATTTTCAAGCAGTACAGAGATGGACCTGAGAGGGTTCTGGTACAACTATGGGTCTAACTCCATGTTCCTGACATTCCACACAGAAAAATTTATTGTAGCATTTATTCCAAGACAGTACTTCAAGTTCTAATGTAGCTTTTCAATATCCAGAATTGAACAGGCAGTTGAGGGTCACACTTCTCTTCATTAACCCTGCCAAAGCTTATTGTACCAGCAGAACCAGCTGGCTTAATCTGACAACAACTTACATTATTGTGTATTTCAATTTCAAGTGTCACATCAGCTTCCATTTTTGACTGCACAAACAAGATAACTTATTATTTGTGGTATGCATTTATCATTAGAATGTTCTTAAGAGTAAAGAAACGAGTATTACTGCCTTGTGGTTGGATGCCTCCACGCACCAATCAAGTTGCAGTTTCCATCCATGTCTATCCAGACTCATATACAGTATGTAGTGACTGATAGAGAGCTTGGTCACATGGTCAACAACAATCACCTGAAGCTCAACAGCAACAAAATCAATGAGCTTGTGGTGAACTGCAATGCTTATAGAATGCTATGAAACATAGATCACAGTGACTTTGTCCTTTGACCGCTGACCACCAAAATCTAATCAGTCTATCTTTGAGTCCAATTGAATGTTTATGCCATATTTGAAGAATTTCCATCAAGGTGTTCCTGAAATATCGCATTCACAAGAATGGGATGGATGTACGGACAGATAACACGAAGACACAATGCCCCCAGCCACGGTTATCACCGGGACGGAGAAACTCACTTACCTGAAAGATCTCTGACTCCATTTGTGCTGATCCAGTTTGGAGATGATGCCTGTTTTTCCAGCCCACAGGACATTATCACAGGCAAAGTACATGGCTCTGTTGAGGTGGCTGATGGTCAGGCAGAGCCTCAGCACGCTGTCAGAAAGGTGTATGGCCCTCTTGGCAGCCTCCAGCGCTTCGATAGAGTTTCCCAGACGCAGCACTGTGAGACACAAACACACATCAGCCACAGTCCTTCAGCTCTGGTGCTTGGAAACGATCTCAAACTGGCTGCTTCACTTACACTTTCTTGTCAGGCTCATGTGTGCTTCCAGCTGACTGATGGTTTTATGGAGTTCAGCCGCTGCTCCGCCCTTCTGCAGAGTGTAGCCCAGCAGGGTGCAGGCATACTGAGCAGCCCTGTGAATGCACAACACACATGCTCATGAAGCTGACCAGAGGGCATATATATGTGTGTGTGTGTATACACACACACACACACACATATATATGCACGTCAACGCATCCACCATATTGAAAAGGCCAAGACTGACCTGTGAACAAATACAAGTAAACCACGGAGCTGCTGATTTTATGGATAAAAAAACCCTGTAACATTTCTCAAGGGTTTATGATGTATGCGGAGTACAAATAAAAGAGTATTGTCTCCAGTTACTTACAATCTGAATAGACAGTCTATGATTGCTGCTAGACGATCAACAGAGGAGTGTGTATTAGTGTAATAGCTGATTGAATAATGATTTATTGTCATAAGGAATTGGAAAAAGGAACCTTTGTCAAGCATGGATTTGGCTTATTTTCCTTGGTTAATAGTTGTGGAGACATCCCTAACTCCCTATATAATATCATTTAATATACATGAAATGTGCAGAAAGTTTTTAACATTGTAGAACTGGCTTTTTCTGTCTACGTCCCCATCACTTGAGCTTTTCTTGTGATCCAGCTCATTCACTACGAAATACTGAAAAACATTTTAACACTGTATCTGTAAGTATGTAACTATACTGCTGTGCTAAATTCTATCTTTGTTGTACTACTACTCTGGCCTACTATGTCTCACTTTATATTAGGCTACACTTATATTCCTAAAATTCCATTAAATTTTCTACACATTTCATGTATAATAAATTACATTATACAGGGACTTAAAGAATATGGCCTAGGCCTACTCTACATGTAAAGTGTTGTGAATTAACACTATTTAAAAAACTTGACTTCTTCTTCTTCCACATCCAGGGAAAGTAATCCAAATCCATGCTTGATAAATGTGTATTTTTACAATTCCTTATAACAATGAATTATTCTCCACCACATAAGAAATTCAGTTCATGTAAACCTGATGTTGATACACACTCCTCTCAAGCGTCTGACAGATATTCCAGTCTAACTATCGAGATTCTAAGTAACTGGAGACATTTTCTGTACTACATGTGCAAGAGAATGTCTCCAACTCACTAAAATCTGTTGAAAAATGCAAAAGTTGTCATGCTTTTTATCCAGAAAAACCACAGCTCTTTCATTTACTTATGTTTGCTCACAGGCCCAGTTGTGTCCTTTCTAATATGGCTGCAATATTGACGTACGATCCAGAGGCCAATGAGGCATCTATGATTCTATATCTATGCACACACCAAATAAGCATGAATGTATTTAGACCAGGATGCGACAGTGCTGCTCAGCCTTGCTTCCAATTCTGCCCAGTGGCCACTCGCGGTATTGCAGTGCACAAACACTACTTTGTTAGGTTTTATATATAGTAGTATTTTAGTTATAGTATAAAGTGCAATAAAATGGAAACACACAAGTAAAGTTCAACGACCTCAAAATTATACATAAGTACAGTACTTATGTAAATGTACTTACGTTACTTTCCACTACTGACAGAATGATTTAAACCTCCTTTATCAAACAGAACATCCTGATAATAAACCAGATTTAACTGGTAATCCTGCTTAATGAAACAACCCTCAGGACCAGGCTTAGCTTCCGTAAAATGTATCTTTCAACTCATATCTAGAAACCCTCTAACGTAGCGGATACAGCAAACTAACCACTGTTTGATTAGTTGACTACTTTCATGAACCTAGAATAGATGTATCTTAGCTAGTCAACTTTAAGTAATTTGCGCTAACACTGACAATTGTGACCTTAGCTACAGTGAGATTTCAATCGTTATCGTAACCTATCGTTAATAAAATTCGTAACATTACCTAATAACTCTCTCCTTGGCTTGGCTTTGAGCGTTAAACCGAACCCAAGAGTCCATACTAGCTTGATGTTCTTGGCCTGTAAAAGCTGCTCGCTAGATAACTAGCTGCTAACCGGTACCTGCTTTTGTCAGTAACTTATGAGCTACAAGTTCGCAGCTAGATGTAAGGCTATTGTCTACTGCTTTCAAAACTAATAGTTTTATCACAGAGGAGCTCAAGCATCTATTTACAATATCGATTCCCTCGCTTAAGATTTGACTCGCTTCTGAATCCGTTCCAACTGCTTCTTCTTCTTCTTCTTTGGTGTTTAACGGCGGCGGGCATCCTTTGAGTTGCATTACCGCCTCCTTCTGGTTTTAGCCGTCCACTGTTTCCTCATTCTATCAGCCTCATGATTAGTCCGGTTGTTATAAACCGAATTATCAATTTTCTCCCTTCCACTGTGTCCCCACACTCAAGCACATCTTTAATCCTTTAATCCTCCATTCGTCCTGTCATTATAACCTTTCTCTCCTCTTCATACTCTCTGCATGAAATCAGAATATGCTCCACTGTCTCCTTTTCTTCACACTGGTTACAATGACCAGTTGGATGTTTCCCCATTATGGAAAGTGTGCTGTTCAAGTTGCTGTGATCAATTCTTAGCCTGTTCATAATAACGTGTTCTTTTCTGTGTTTTCCATGATTTCGTACCCATCCTACTTTGTTTTGTATCCCATGTAAATGTCTTCCTTTCGTTGCACTAGCCCACTATTGTTGCCACTCTTTGATTATTTCCCTCCAAACTATGCTTTTTCCCTCAGATTTTGAAAGTTTAACATTCATTTCCACATTTTCTCTCCTGACCACCTCCTTCACTAGCTTGTCCACTTTCTCATTTCCTGGGATTCCTGAATGTGTTGGTACCAACATGAACACTATTCGTTTCCCTTGATTAGCTAACCTTGAATTGAATATTTCATACACTAGCTGATCCTGATTTAATGCTTGTCAATGCTGACAGTGAATCACTACAGATGAGTATTTTATTTGCTAATACATTTTCTGTCCACTCTAATGCTAATAGAAGTGCACATAGCTCCACGGCACTCAAATAGTCTGATGTTCTCCTACTAACCCCAGTCTGGTAACTAGGAATCACTAGGATCCTTTGACCCGTCTGTGAAAAGCTGTACATGTTCACTGTACTTCCTCTTCCTGTAGGCTGTAGCTGTAATATTCATGTACTAAATCTACTGTTTTATTACCATGCTTGATACTCAGTAGCTCCATATCCACACAGACCTTCTGCAGCATCCAATGTGGTCTCAGGCCACAACGCAGTTGGACAAAAATCAATTTCATGGACTTTCATTTGCTCTGTTCTGCTATGCCCTTTCCTACCCATCCAAAACTTGATTTTTGTGCTCTCTCCCAGCAAGCCTCCAAGACCCCCTTAGTTGGATGACTTTCGTCGTGTCCCCTCAGATTTATCCAGTAGTTGGCCATCAGTTGTTTCCTGCATATCCACAGTGGCATCTCTCCTGTCTGAAATTGAAGAGCACATACTGGTGCTGTTTTCACTGCACCTAAACAGATTCTCAGAGCAGGAGCCTGAATAACATCCAGCTCTGACAGCACAGATTTAGCCGCTGATCCACAACCATAATCCATTCTTGCATTCTTGGATTAATGCTACGTAAATATCTTTCAATGAAACAATGTCAGCTCCCCATTCTAACCCTGCCAGACACCTGATGACATTTATGACTTTCTTACTTTTCTTAACTGTGCTTCTTATGTGCTCTGTCCAAGTTATTCTGTGAACAAAGTGTAATCCCAAAAATCAGAAGCATTCTACTCTCTCTAGATTATTTCCACATAACTTCAGATTCATACTTTCCCTGATTTTATTTGTGAAGAACATAACTTTAGGCTTTTCCGAGAATTTAAAACCCCATTCTGTTCCCCATCTTTCCACTTCCTGTAGTTTCTTAATTATATGCTTTGTGTTCCCTCCCCTCTTCCACAAGGCCCCATCATTTGTGAACAGAGATCTTCCCATACCTGAAGGTATACTTTCAAATATATTATTTATCATAATTGAGAATATTGTTGGGCTTATAACACTCCCCTGAGGTGTACCATTCCTACAACATGATTCTCTGAACACTATATCCTATTTTAACCTGGATAGTACTTCCACTTAGAAAATCCATAATCCAATTGAAAATGTTTCTCTCAATTCCCATTTGATGTAACTTGATCAACAAACCCTCTCTCTGTAACACATCATATGCCTTTTCCCACATCAAAAACTACTGCTGCCAACTGTTTCTTTATTTACTTGTCCTTTTCTGACCTCATCCTCTGAACACAGAACTGGATCCAGTGTACTCCTGCCTCTCCTAAAGCCACTCTGATATGCAGCAACCAGGCCCTTCTTCTCCAGAGAGTACATGAGCCCCTCATTAACCATTCCTTCAATCACTACAAATATGTGATATGGTTGGTCTGTAGCAATGGGTCTG
Organism: Hollardia meadi; assembly: GCA_037974645.1. NCBI lineage: Eukaryota > Metazoa > Chordata > Actinopteri > Tetraodontiformes > Triacanthodidae > Hollardia > Hollardia meadi. The sequence goes on along the minus strand of JBBPCS010015756.1, from coordinate 12,075 downwards.
TAGTTTTCCGGCTTGCTAGGATCTTTCCCAGGCTTCCTGATTGGAATTATAATAGCTTCCTTCCAGCTCACAGGGACTCGCCCCTCCTTCCAAACTTTATTGAATAGTGACAGCAACTTATTTAGTACTTCCTCACTTAGATGTTTAACCATTATGTAACATACAGTATTCCATCTTTTCCTGGTGCACTCGTTCCTGTTTGGGCTAATGCTCTCTTCAGCTCTCCAATATGGGGAACATATAAGTCACTCTCACTACTATTCTCCCTCCTTATTGCCTCCTTATTCGCAGCTTTAGTTTGTTCCCTACGTTGCTTTCCTTCCTCAGTCAGATTATTGGAGCTGTGTACTGTAACAAAGGTATTTCCCATTAGATCAGCCTTTTCTTTCTTGGTTATCGCCACTTCACTCCCAGACCTCAGAACAGGATAATTCCAATCCCTCCTCTCACCCCCCATTTTCTTTATCATTCCCCAGACTTCTCCTATCTGAGTGACATTTCCAATTGACCCACAGAACTTTCTCCAATATGTCCTTTTTGCCTGCCTTATTGTTCTCCTCACCATTGCTTGGGCTTGCTTATACTGTATCAACTGCTGAAAAGTATGGGGTCTTTTAACCAGTTTAAATGCTTTATTTGTATTCTTTATTGCCTGCTTACACTTGTCATCCCACCATGGTACTATTGTTTTCTTCATCCTGCCTGTGCTTTTAGGAATAGAACTTACTGCTGCTGTATGCCCTGTCTTATTTTACAGTCAGTCATTTCTATATCCATATTGTCACTTATATGCTGAAAGTGTTTATCACACTCATTCATGAAGTTTTCCCATTTCGCTTTTTCAAAAATCCACTTCCCCCCTATGGTCTCTGTGGTCTGCCTTGTTGCTATATTTACTTTACAATATATTGGATAATGGTCCCTTCCTGATACACGTGCCAATCACACAATGGCGCTAAAGTATTGGTCACAAGCGTCAGATCTAGCACAGATTCCTTGCCTGTATTCACATCAATTCTTGTGTTTCTGCCATCATTGACACAAAGTGTTTCCCATCGAACAGTCCTTTCACTACCTGGCCATTGCAGTCAGTCTTATCACTCCCCCACAATGTTCAATGTGCATAAAAGTCTCTGCACCACAGAATGGTTCCTCCATTTATTCCTTCTATCTCCTCAAGTCTGCTGAGGTCTAGCTTTTTGCATGGATTATAGAAATTGACAACCACCAGCTTCCTTCTCTCTGCCCATACTTCAATCCTTATTGGTGGTTGGCATCTACAGATTGGTGCATTACCGCCACCTGGTGGCACCAATCTAAGGTACTGAAATAGGATTTGATAACTCATTCCTTGAGTCCTTTCGTAGAATATCTATGAGATTGTACTGTATCTTTCTGAGGTTTTGAATCATGTGCCTTCTTTCTTCCTCATATTTCTCACAGTGTATCTTAACATGGTCTATTGTGTCACACATGCCTGTATTAGCCTATTTCTCTTTCCATATTTTGAATAGTGTGCTGTTTGGACTGTGTGTCCAAATCTAAGTCTTGATATTATTATTTTATTGTCTCATCTTTTCTTTTGAACTCAGTAAAACCATTGTCCATTCCTCTCTTCCTCCCATTGCCTCTGCCACCTTTCTTTCAATCTCTGTTTGATCATTCTCGTGATTTGTCTTACTGAAGCTAACCGCTAAATCATTGTAATTACTTTTTGTAGCCTCCATTGCCACCTTATCATCTCATTTCCTCTGTGTGCTGGCACTCATAAAAATACTGTATTACTGGAAGACCCATCATTTGAATTCTGTATAATTTGAACTTCTATTAAAATATCTGGTCTGCTGTTTGAATGTCTGCTGGACTGTAAACTGGCTAAAGATGAGCTTGAGTGTGAACGAGTTAAATAAACTCTCTATCCTTTCTAACAACGAGAAGTGTATTGTAGCATCAGGAAGCATCCAAGGTGGTACTACTGGCATTGGTACTGGTAGATCAAAGTTTAATTGATCTACTTTAGATGCTAACCTCTGCTTTAATGGCCAGGTCAAAAATGTGGTTCAGTCTTGCTTATTTCAGCTTAGATTAATCTCAAAAATTAGGTTGTTTCTATCACTTATTGACTCACAGAAAGTCGTACATGCTTTTATTTACTCTAGGCTTGATTACTGTAATGCATTGTACTCTGGGTTTAGCAAGGGCTCCCTCCACCGTCTCCAGATGGTATAAAATGCTGCTGCCCAACTTACTTATTACTATTATAAGAAGTACGAGCACATTATCCCTGTGCTGGCCTCCCTACACTGGCTCCCTGTCAAATTTCCAATCGATTTAAAAATTTTATTGCTTACATTTAAGGCCTTAAATGGTCTTGCCCCTAAATATATTTCTGATTTGTTGACCTGGTTTGTGCCCTCTAGACCACTGAGATCCACAAATGGAGTCACTCTGGTTACTCCCAGGTCACAGTTAGTGACAAAAGGTGATAGAGCTTTTGAGAGAGCCTCGACACTCTGGAACTCTCTGCCAGCTGAACTCAGACACACCAAGTCTCTAACTTCTTTTAAATCCCTCCTTAGACCTTTCTTTTTGTGCAAGCTTTTGGAAATGTTTGACATTTGTTTTAGTATACTGTTCTTATTTTCTTTTAATTGATTTTATTCATTCTATTTATTTTATTTAGATTTTATCTGCTTTGACTGGTTTTATTTTTTTTTCTTTGTTAAGCACTTTGTACCATTGTTAAGAAAGGTGCTATATAAATAAAGTTTATTATTATTATTATTATTATTATCAAAGTTTGGTTGCTGTCTGTTTCACTGTCCATCCAAAGCATTTTGTCTCCCTTCTCTCCTCCCAACCAGGTTTTAAAGTCTTGTGTTGGGTGATCTTGATTATGGCCAGATAAATATAACCCAGTAGCCTAACTCATGATAACTGTACCTTCTCATTTCTTGTGGCATTTCTCCCATTTCCAACTGTAGTAGTGCTGCTGTTGGGGTTGTTTTAAATACACCCTTGCATAATCTCAAGCACATGTGAACCTTTCATTGAATCGTAACCCTAAAAACGGTTTCACTCTTTTCTAATTCTCTATTGTGTGATTATATAGTTTTACCTCAATACCAGTTCTTTTCCTTGTAAAAAACATTGTCTTTGTCTTATCAACTGAAAATTTAAAACTCCATTTATAAGACCACTTCGAATAGCCCCCTGCAGTTGTTTTTTTCCCCAATGAATTCCAAATTTATCCCCCTCTTCCAGATTGCCCCATGATACTTCCTTGAGGGGTTCCATTTTCAGCAACAAATTTTCCTGAATAATTCTCTGGCTTCTGGATATATATTCATTATTCGCTATATAACCTTCCATTTACTATTTTCACCATTATTTTGCATATGTTGGATGTTAAAGCAATCTATCTGTAATTCCCTGTATTTGTGCAATCTTTACCTTTACTACAAGTCTCCTTTCTTGTTCAGTAGAATATTGGTGTCTTCCTCATGCTGCAATAGTTCTTCATTCTCTGCTATGGTAGATTCCCTTCCTCTTTTGTCTGAACTGTGAATTTTAGCAAAAGTTTGCCAGCAGCTTTCTTCTCATCCTTCACTGCTGTTATCTCACCATCATTTAAGACTGGATACCTATACTCTTTTAACCCCATTCATTCTTTTTATCAATCTCCAGGTTTGATCAATTTCTGTCTCTCTTCCCAAGAATCACAAAATTTCCTCCATAAGTCCTTCTTTGCTTTAAAAAAAATATCACTTTACATTTCCTTGCAACCTTTTATATTCAATAAAATTCAGAAAACTGTTATTCCTTTTTAACACTTTAAAAGCTTTATTTTGAGACTTATTTGCTTCATCACATTCCATCGTCCACCATGATACCGTTGTACAATCTTCTTATTGTGCTTACCTCCTTTCTCTTGCATAGACTGCTTTGCGGCCTGTAGAACAGCGTTACAAACAGACACATTTAAACCAGTTTATTTGCATTTCTTGATCACTAACATACCAAAAAACCTCATGATCTGAACTACTGTAAGACCATTCCTCCTGTATCACATTCTTCCAAACTCAAGACGTCAGTTACTATAGGGTAGTGATCAGTGGTGGACTCAGGCTGAGGGGCAGAGGCGAACAAAAATAAACAGGGCACCAGCGTGCAGAAAGGTGTGATGAATTTATGATGAAACGGTTAAAAACTACACTACACTACACTACTACACCTCTGAAATAACCTGAATTACTGCCTCGCGGTTGTATGCCTCTGCTCAAAGCTACAAATTCTAAACCGTGGATGCTTCACATACATGTTCAACCCGGCAGCACAGAAGATTTATACAATCTGCACAGTTTCAAGGTGGGCACCCAAGATTAGTGTCACCAATTCAGTATCTGACCAAATGTGAAATGTGGTCACAATCACCCCTTCTGTTCCTGAGTTATGCTGTTGAATAATGGCCAGAAAACATTATGATGTCACAGTGAAGTTGACCTTTGACCTTTTGGATATAAAATGTTATCACTTCATCATTTTATCCTGTCAGACATTTGTGTAAAATCTTGTCATAATTAGCATATTCATTCTTGAGTTATGACAAAAAATTTGTTCAATAGGTTACAGAGACTTTTGACCTCTGACCACCAAAATCGAATCAGTTCATCATCGAGTCCAAGTAATGGTTCTGGCAAATTTGAAGAAATTCCCTCAAGGTGTTCCAGAGATATCCATATTCTTGTGAACACAAAGAATCGGCTAGACAAATGGATGGACAACCCAAAAACATAATGCTCTGGCCACGGCTATTGCTGGCCCAGAGGAATAAAAACAGACAACTATTTAACCATATAGAGGCACATGAAGGCCAATGAATTTTCCAGCAGGTGGGGCAGCCTATACGACACTGCATCACATTGTCTACACTGGAAGGGCGGCCATTAGTGCATTTTATCACGTCGATTCCACTGGACAGGCACCCTAGAGGGCACTTACGCTGCATTTTATGAAACATGGGGGAAGATTGCCCCCCCTTGAATCCACCAGTGATAGTGATCACTTGCCATAGTCGTACCTCTAACCACTTCCTATGAAATCAGCCAATGAATCTGACACTAGTGTGATCTATGGCTGATTCTGTGCCTGTTCTGATATTGTTATTTCTCCTTCAGGTAGCTTTGCTTGTACTCCAACTTCCTCCAATGTCAAGTAATTGGTAGCTTGCAAAGGTATGCTTTCAAAGTAGCTTCCCCAAAAATAAGAATTGATGTCGCTGTTTCATGTAGACAGTCAGTAAAGCAAAACCCATTCAATTATCAGCTGGCAGCAATACTTTAACAAAGTTTGTAGAAATATGACAATGCCATTTGTTTATTTTATTTTAATATACATTCAACATTACAAGAGCGGCACATCTTTACAATAAAATAACTACAAAATCAAAATAACAATATTCTAAAGTAGCAAAATTAATTTCCTTGGTACATGTATTTCAATATTGTTTAAGCTTCAAAATAAATGTTTAATGTTTTATGAATTGGATGATGTATATATATTTTTTCTCTGTTTGAGTGACCAGTTGGAAACCTAATTAATGCACATTAAAAGCAGATTGATGATAAATGGAACATCAGTTGTTTCAGTATGGGATGAAAAGTTTCTCCTAATTTAGATTAGATATAAGATTAGATATAAAAAATAAATTCATTACATATTTGAGTATTAACCCAAACCGGTTTTGAAAATTGTAGTTCCATTTCAACTTTTTTAATGTGTAAAATATGATTTGTATGATTTTTTTTTTCTTAACACACCCTGGCATTTTAACTCCCTGTGACTCCTTAATGCAGAGGATGATGCAGGTGAACCCAGCTGTTATCCCTGTTTAGGACGTCTCATCCGCCACTTGGACTGCGCTTTATATTGGACATGTGGAAGCAACAATTGTAACTACAGCTGCCATCATCAGAGCCAAAAACTTTTCGGAGCCACCTTTCAAGCCTACAGAGAGGTGTTTGTTAATCAAAACTTACAGTGGAACACTAATTTCATTGTAGTGTATTTTAGAATAAAGCAGGTGGCAGCTTTAAGTCAAAAATTCAGTGGCAATCAATCAGATTAATTTCATTATGATGAATATAGTTGTTCCTGTTATTGTTATTATCAAACACAAGGGTGACGAATCAGTGGCTACAATTTAAGTATTATACTGGTCAAAAGCTTCTTTCTGAGCTTGAGCATGAAAGTTCATTGTTGACCTTGGGAACGATGGTATGATGCTAATAATCTCTACAGAAGATCCACTTACTAGCTTTTCTCAGACCTTTGAACCACCTCTCACAATCTTCATCAGCAGATGGATTCTGCTCACTCTTATTTCTGAGTATTACTGAGCAAACCCCATCCACTGGTGAGAACCATGAGATGTGGCTGAAAGCCAAAAAGCAACAAGCCAGTGGACCTTGAGTTAAAAATTCTTTTGTCGAACTTGAGATGTGGTCCAAAAGTGCTCGAGTCTGGACCAGGTACATGGTGTACTGTTGTACACCATGTACCTGTATGAGAAGTATCTTCAGTGTTCACACTGTGTAAGACACTTCCTCATGCATTTACTTTGGTGTCCATGCAAAACGACATGAAAAGCAGTCACGTCACAATACAGCAGCACATTCACACAAGGCACGACCCTGTTTGGTAAGGCTCAGAACAACTTTCACCACGCGTTTTCACTAAAAACATCGGCACCACCAGGCTAACATGACTGCAATGATCAGTCAAACTATTTCTATAATTTTGAAGTGTTTTTATTACAACATGTTTTTATACGGATACATAGTCTACTGTATTCATACTATCAAACCACATATGTGACAACCAATCCTGTTCAATCAACCAATGTGTGTGGATTCAATAGAAGTAAGCTTCAGAACACAGGTTTGAGGTGGACCTGAGAATGTATCCACGTTTGACAGCAGTTTCGTCAAACATTCTGAACTCTTGAACCCTGGGTTGGGAAAAACTGGGAGGCTTTATTTAATGAATCTGCAATTTCTTAAGAATTTCTGAGATTTTTCCCGGAGAGAACTATGCAATTTGCCTCTAAATATGAGGAAAATAGAGATTGATCAGTTAGTACACCTCCAGTGAATTAACTGCTAGTGTAATCCAGTCTTTTAGTCAGTGCATAGCAGTTCAGCTGAACATGCAAAAATATTACCTTTTACTAGAGGCAAGAACAAAGTGTCCAGTAAATAATGAGTAATGAAAGTTTATCTTGATTTAAATAAAGTCTTTCTTTGAAAGAAATTCCAATTTTCCCTTGAATTAGTTGTCAAATAAAAGGGCCATTTCTAGACTTCCATAGAAATTATTAGGAAATTACAGATTTTTCTGTATTTTTACATCAGTAGTGACAAATTGAAAATGGCAACGTACAGGTGCTAACTGCAAAGTGCTTGTGGACACATCATGGAGGTGACGTGGTGTAATTTGATTGTAGAGAGATAAGGATAAATGATGGTGATGATGATGATGAGTTTACTCTTATTATCTGAGAAAAGCCTACTTGAACGTGTATGGATAAAGGAGAGAAGAGACCATGCTATGATTAAAATAGTGCCAAGCATACTCTTTCATATTTTACACTCACAAAAGGCAATAAACGAAGGCAATAAATAATAATACTACTCATTTATGATGAGTGCTTTGTTAATAGTTTTTCTAGCTCTCTAAATGAGTTTTACACATTGTGATATCTTCAATGAGCTACACAGATACCTGAGGGAACCACTGAATACCATTAAATATTATGAACAGTTGAAAACCAACATACAATGTGCAACATGTCTCTGCATTTAAAAAGACAAACTGTCTTAAAATCCAGTGTTGGTGCATCTACTGTTGACAACAAAAGGCACAAATTATAAATATGCATATGTTAATGGGCGATCTTTGTAAAGTAGCTGAATCGGATAACAAGTGATTCCAAAGTTTGCTGACAGTCAAACTATCTCTCATTTGACAAATCCTGGCTCCACACATAAAAACGTTGGTACATTTATTCAACAAACAATATTCAAGGAATAGCACAGTTCCATTTGTCCAAAGATTGTACCTTTTGACAGATCTCTTTCTATAGATATGGTATAGATACCATGTAGGCTGAGTGTACCATACTTAACCTACATGGTATCTAAGACCAAGTTCAAAGCTACTTTGGAGCAGTTTATTTTAACTCTGGTGTGTATCCTCCTTCACTGTGAATCACTGACCATCTAAAGGCTTGTACAAATACCATATTTTCCCTCAATAAAAGTTGTGAGTCAAATAAAAGCTGGGTCTCTAATAATAGCTGGGGGTGTGGTCGACACAAACAGAAGAGGGCCTGCTACAACTAAAAGCCGGGGGATAAAAACAAGGGTTAATAAATCCCTGGTGCCTGTTATATAATGTGCATGTGCATTTCCATCACTTTAATAAATTCAACAATATCAACATGCTGTCTTAACATTAATATTTTGTTTTTCTTTGTTATTCTGTTTTGTTTATGTGGCATTTCTGTGTATGTGTGCAGTGACAGAAATGCAATGCATCGTCAGAGATGGGTAGTGCAGCTATAAACTTCATTCGTCAAAATAACTACTTGAGTTGGAGTACAAAAGTATTTACTGAAAAAAATGTCTTGAGTACAAAGTAACTTAAGACATTAAGAAAGAACACTACTGTCTTATTTGATGTTGATGTGACTGGAGTTAATACAACCACATAGTCTTCCTCAGGTAACGAAGTGAACATACATCTGTATTTTTTTGTGATGAAATGATAAATCATCATCTCCTGATTAGAAGACCTGTCACACCAGGGCAATATTCCAAGTCTGTATCTGTGAAGTGTGATCACAGAATATTACATTAATGTTATACTGCAATGAATAAAGTAAAAAACAACAACAACAAAAAGTTCTTTGCTTGTTGTCTCCTGTATTATATTGTGATTTGGTAAGTAAATCCGTAAATTGTGTACATGTGCATAGTAGACGTTTCTGTTTAGATCCAGTACAGATGTTCCAAGTCCCAGTTCCCATCACAGACAGCCACAGATCAGGTGTGAGCCCCCCACATCCAGGTCTTTCCAATCACATAAAGACACATAAATCACATAAAGATTACAGAAGTGACCAAATCAATGTTATCTTTCTGAAAATGTCTCATATCAGATGACTCATTGTGGCTAATTAGGAAATAATTGTGTGATTTCATCATTAATTGTCTATTAAAAACAGGTACGTTCACATCTTCACTTTTAGCTGAAGAAGACCATATGTAGTTGAAATGTTATGTCCACATGAAATTGAAGTAGTTTGTCTTTTTTTCGTGCATAATTTGGTCTGTACTTTCCTGTCTCATTTCATCAGGCTACACTAGTGAGCATGACTAGTTAAATGCACACTGATAGATTAAATATTTGCATTATGGGAGAAAGCAGGAGCAGTAGTTTTTGCCATGATATATGGGTATACTCAAGCCTATATTATACAACTTATTAACAAAAACACAGCTTTCTGTCAGCATGGTTCTGTGATGTAGTGACTTCTGCTGCACTGTGCGCTGTTTGCAGATGTCGGTAAATATTAGCTGCTAGCATTATTTGAAAGTTAGCTGCTACACTTTCATGCTTCTGATGTGTATACAGTATTTATGTTCTTTGGTGTCACAAAGAGCTCATAAAGAAATAACTATTTAAGCATTATTAATATTATTATATGTGTTATCATAATTGGCAAGTGATGTCCATTAATATGGCTCATACAGATCGATCATAAGATCATTTCCTGAACAAATTTCACAATTAGTGGATGGATTTCTCAGTAGTTTAGCATTTGGAATCATGCTGAAATCACAAATATAGCCTACTATCACAAATCCTGTGGTTTGTGCGCTTGCTATCCCACCACCAACGAACTGCCCCAAACAAAATCCTGGAATACCAGGGTTTGATTGACAGCTTTCACTACCGTTCTTTAATGGCCAAACACGTGGATCTGGAGACAACAACCCAGAGTTCAAATAAACTGTAAGAGATGAGATCCTAACCTACCCAGAGAACAGAAAGGCACAGGTTGGAGCCTGACGTTTGGTCTGACGATGCAAGCACTAAGGTGTTTGGAGTGGCTGATAGTTGTTTTCCATTAACCATTAGTATACTATAAACCTCTTTCTGCTGTAAAACTAATGTTCCACGATAACAAATATGAGTCAACCAGTACTGCCAGGACACTTTACAGAATGGTATATTATTACAACCTACATAAATACAAAGCTTTCTAAATAGAGTGTTGTGGTAAGATCCTATCTGAGGGATTCTGTTCATTTTGGTACCCCTCATAGACAGTGAAGGAAGTGTGAACTGTTGAGGTGGAAAACTAAACTGTGACTTTTCACTGTAGTTATGAGGTATTCTGGCTTTGGTGATTCACACCAACCATTTGGTTACATACAGGGTAGCACTGTTTCATTACAAAGAACAACAACACTACTTTAAAGCTAAACATTTCTGGCTTTTTAGTCTTTTGGTACAAAAATAATATCGCTTGAGCTGAGCGTAATAAGAGGGCTAACCATCAATGCTAACAGTTTGAGTTTTGATCAACATTAAGTGAAGAGCACAATACACCCACAGAGATGACATAACACTGGTTTCTTTAATCTATACTTCAACATCAGTTGCGTGGTTGATAAGACATAAAGAGATCTGTAACGCTGTTTGTATTCAGTATGAATTTACTGACAGCATGTTCCAGAGGTATGCCATTATCAATCTTGAGTGTTTAAACTCCTGGGTATACTTGTATTCAGCTGCCTCTTTAGCTGAATCGTGCAGGATTTTGTGTGTGTGTATTCCAAGAATGAATGTGCAGAACGTTCCAACAAGTCGAATAAATCCACATTGCATATAGAGGAACTGGATTTCTACAACACATCCCTGGATTTCTACGGTGCATATAAATGTCTTTAGGACAAACTGGTCAGAACATAAACTCAAAAACTTAACCTTCAGAGATCCAACTCCCCTGTGTTTGAGTTTAGATAGAGAGTAAAGCAATAGAAAAATCCCAAAGACATCAGCACTTTTATGTCTGCCTGGAGACAGACCTTTTGGTTACAGTGTGTGTGCATGTGTATGTTTGTGAGTCTGTGCCCTGTTTACACCTGGCATTACCATGCGTCTCGGGTAATCCGATTACAAGTAGACAGCTCTAAGTAAGTCAGTATACAGCTGGCATTACAATGTGTCTCCACATGCGACTCGAGCATGGCCTTGAGTGACCACTTGTGATCGGATCTCACTTTCTCGTCTATATGCAAATAAATATGGACATCCTGTTTGACAGGGGAGGAAGTAACGAATTACGTGTACTCACATTACTGTAATTAAGTAGTTTTTTGTGTACTTTTAAAAAATAAATTTAAATCAGTAATTGTACATTTACTTAAGTACTTTTTAAGTATTGTACTTTACTACATTTCAAGGGGAATCAGTTACTGAGTAAAAACAATAATGCCCTAAAATTAAGGATGACTATGACTTCGGCATAGTTAAAAAGTGGCCGCATCTACCTCAATCAATCACTTTTTTAATGCACCACCTGGCGAGCAAGCAAAGTGACACATATCAAACACACCCCAATGTTACGTCATTAACAGGTGACGCCGGTTTGGTAAAATGCTAAAAGCTAAAATGCTCACGGTGGATCCTCAGAGGTGAGTTCTAAGTTTGATACATTGCTTATGAAATTCAACCTTCAGTGAGGTGTGTGAGGACTTTCTGCTCTTTCTGTTCCTGTCAAAGCTGTGACAGCAGAGCCTCTAAATGGACTGGTTATAGTGGGACACAGAGGCTAAATGGACTGGTTATAGTGGGACAGAGAGGCTATATGGACTGGTTTTAGTGGGACAGAGAGGCTAAATGGACTGGTTATAGTGGGAAAGAGAGGCTAAATGGACTGGTTATAGTGGGACAGAGAGGCTAAATGGACTAGTTATAGTGGGACAGAGAGGCTACATGGACTGG
>JBBPCS010015728.1:0-27417 GCA_037974645.1 Hollardia meadi | reverse complement strand
TATATATTGTTCTGCCTTTTATTACCTACTTGCTATTCTGCTACTTATGTACTGTTATTTTTATATTGGAGCATCCCGGCAAAAGATTTTCACACGATTGTACTTCTACCGGTGTGACAATAAACATCTTGAATCTTGAATCTTGAAGATGCAAGTGAGGGAAACGTGGATGCAATTTAGGCGAAATGGGAAGCAGCCAAGGAAGGGAAGACTAACCAGACACAGGTGAAACCAATCAGGGTGGGGCAGACTAACAAGACACAGGTGAAACCAATCAGGGCGGGGCAGACAATCACAAAAGGAGGGAAAGGAACAGAGACAGGAAATATAAAGAAGGACAAGACACATGAGGAAAGGACTTTTCAAAATATAACAGGAAACAAGAAACTGAAACCCTAACACAAGAAATAAACACTGAGAAATAACCTAGAAACTCAACACAAGAAAATAGCCTACAAACACTGAAACCATGACCCATTTGGTTAAGTTTAGGCACAAAAGCCACTTTGTTAGGTTTAGGAAATGACTGGCGACGCTTGGTTTCAAACAGGACACAAACTCCGGTCTCCTGGGTGAAAGTCTTGTGTTTGACCCGGCACTCAACCCCGACCTCCGCCCCTCTTGGCACTTTCTTGCTTTGGAAAGTACGTTGTGCTACGTCATCTGTTCAAATTGTCTGAAACTGAAATCCTACCCTGACGCTAAAGGGTATACCTTGTGTGTCTGGATGAGATGCGAGGGGACGTGACAAAAGGTCGATATCTGATGAACTGGGGATGAGAATGGGCTGTTACTGTGCATAACCAGGAAGTAAACCTGGAAGCTAGAAAACTTTTTTGGCATATGCGCCAGGTGAGCAATTCTAATTGGATTAATTAGGCAGCATTTTTATGTATGATATCTAGTTCTTTTTATGCTGGAAACAGAAAGAGCGAGCATGGCTTTGTTCAGTGGGAGCATCTCTGAAGCTCAACATATCTTGTGTTGTAAAAAAAAAATCAAGTCAAGAGTTACGAGCCAGACTTATTCTTAGCTGCGACCATCAACTTCCTGCACCAAGTAACAAACATAATCCTCGCAGATGCTCACATAAGGGACAGGTGATACCTGCAGTCTGCACCCACACTGGCACTTGCCTAGCCACTCACCAGATTCTTCTGTGGGTGAAAAAAAAATTATTTTCAAGAACTTGAAGGATTCAAAGACTTTTTCCTTTAGGCTGTTTTTCTTTTTAAAAGGTATTTTGTTTTATTAAGACTTTGATTCAGTATTTAGTGAATCAGCTGCCTCTGCGTTGTTTACTGGTTGAACAATAAACTCTTCACTCATTTGGTTTTTAAATAAATGTGAGGTATCATACATTATGCAGTGGTAACTGGATCTCTACAGCTGTTCGACATCACCCTGGACACCGAGACCTCCACCTAATTAATATGAAATCTGCCTTCCATTATGAATGAGGGCCAGGTGTGCCTCATTAAATCTGGGCCCTCTATTGCCAAAATACATTCACACACACACACACACACACACACACTTAGATACACAGCATGTCAGATGTAGTGTGAAGTGTGTGTAGCCCTTGACTAGCTGGTGATGGGCACTGAGGGTGGTGGGGACTCATGGGAACATCAGGACTGTCACCTCATGCTCACAGTGGAGGACTCATTTATGGACATTAATTATTGCTGTTTGCTAACTGCGCACTGTAAGAGGCCAGTTTGATCCCAGTGTGAATGTAGTAAGATATTTGAGGAAATGTTGTCAATCAAATAATGCTGCATGTGTTGACCATGTTACAGTAAAGTAATTACAGTGCATTAAATGCCAACACAGTTAAAGGACTGCCATGCTCACTGCTGTTCTGTACTGTTCTGCAGTCTACTCCTGCAGCTTCATTTGTGGCAGGCACGAGTCTGTAACATGGAGTGCACCAGGACATATTGTGCATTGTCTGTCTTTCCATCTGGAAGAGCAAGTTTTGATTTCACTGGTGGGACCTGCAGCGACAGAAGCCAGATGATTCGGGGATGATTCAAAGCCCAGCTGTTTGATTCCTCTGGAGCGGCTGACTGAGCTGTGGGAGCGCAGCTCATGCTCACATAGTCCTCCATCTGCCGTTCTGGAGGAACCACTTCAGAGAGCTGGCCGAGGCCCAATGAAAGTCCAGCGCCTTGCCCGTCCCGCCCCTTCCATCTCGCCCCAGACCTCATCTGAAGTTGTCAGGCCAACCCCTCCATGGCATGGCGCCAGCCGCACTGCTGGGATCACAGCTGAAAATAGCCCACCAATTCATCATGGTAGCTTGCCAACAGCAATTGTGCTGCATAGGCACTTCTCTTAATATTGGGATTTGTTTCAGAGTGACCCAGAGAGACCACTGACAACTTCAGTAATACCATTATTCGATGCCATACTCTGTAGACATACAGTGGGACACACAAAGTCAATGCAGGTGGACACAAGTAACAGACATACCACTATAGAGCCATTAGCATCAGCAGCCTGAGTGATGTGCGACACCTGAGCAGGGTCAAGTCTTTGGCTCAAGGTCAGGACTTCAGGACTGTGCAGCCACAGCCACAACAGCCGCACTTTTCAGACCTCTTAGACTCCACCTCTGACCCCAGTCTGTGGGCTGCAGCTGTTGCTCCTCCTGCTCCACTTAGCCAGAGAAGCAGACTGCCAGGCCTGCCCTGCATCATCAGTAACTCATCAGGACTTTTTGGTACCCTGATTAAGGCCCTGCCCAGACTTCAAATACCCCCCCCCCCCCCCCCATTTCAGTGCTGAAGGTCAAACAGCTCACAGGGAACATACCAGACAGAAAACTGAGGAAATATCAAAGAAAAAGAAGAAAATATCGGTTTTAAAAAGCAGTGGTAAAACTGATGGTGCAGCTTACTATAGCACAAACTCTTTATACTGTTTTTTTCTTTGTATCCTAAGTTATATTTATTATATACTTCACAATCCTGCACAAAAGACCACAAAACCTAATTTATATGTATGTACCAACAGTGTACATCTGGTGAGTCAGATTATATATAGGTGAAGGATCTGAGCTTTAATGTCATCATTTGGAAACAGAGGCTTAAAAATCAGATTACGATCAAATTAGAAGAATGAACCACTGATTTGTTTGATAGTTGTAGAAAGTTAGCCAAAATTAGAGACTTTGGAGAACTAAAAAGAATAATTTCAGATTAGTTTTCGTGTAGCTGCAGGTTTTTGGATATCCAGCACGCTATTCCTGAAGGATGATAACTGATTTGCCTTCTTCAAAGATTTGCCTTATTCACTGGTTTTAAATGTGACATAAATTTGTGTATCATCTGCATAACAGTGTTACTAATTTATGTATTTATTGAATTTATGTGCTTAGTGAATTACAGTGCCCCCCTCCTACGGCAAGGTCCCCGTGGTTTGCACTTACCCGTGTATCCATAACAATATCATTAAGTTCCACAACTGTCACTGCAGACAGCTGCCCTGGAGATGCTCACATTTCTTCATGTCAATCAACTTCAAGAGCTCTATCCAAATCGATTGCTCTATACGTATTGCATTAACACTCCCAGTTAAGAGCTACCTCTGCTGAGTGAAGTTTCTCAAAACCTAAGCTGATAAAAACATACCTGCATTCATCAATGGGACAAGAATGTCTAAGTGGTCTTGCTGTCATATGATGACCCAATTCATGATTTTGCAGCCAGGAAATGCACACGTGTGCCTCTTTAGAGCCTCCTGCAACTGCTGAGAAATGCCTGTTCTAACGTTCTTTACAATCATATATACGGTCTGCAGAGAGAGCAAAGTTTGTGACTTTTCTTCTGTTTTGTGTGACTCTACAGTGTTCTACAGTTCTGTTTTTCTTATTTGTATTAATTTATATTTATTTGTTTTAACAACAGTAGAAACATTAATAATGAAAATATTTCTTTGGTTTATTTTATTGATGAAGATTGCACTTTTGTGTGTGTAGGTTTCTTTTTTGCCTGTTTTGTAGTTCTGTAATGTAATATATACTGCCTTTAAACTAATTTTGCACTTCTGTTTTTTTCTTTACTTACTACAATAACAGTTAATTTTATTGAAGGAGACTGCAATTCCACATTTTTCTGCATGTAGGTTTTTGCCCGTTTTATCAAGTGATTAACACTGTTATTGTATAGTTCTGGTTTTCTTGTTTGTAACATTGATAATCAGAATATATTTCTCAATTTCAAAAAAGTAGGCCTATTTGTATGTGTCTTTTTTGGGGGGCGTACCACAAAACAATTATGCTTATGGCAACAAAATGGCCAGCAGTGAGCCTGATTTAAACAGAGATCAACGTTGGCCAAGGATAAAGTTTTGGGGAACACTACAGGTCTGACGGTCCACAGAAGAGGAAACCGTAACTGAAGTTCTGATAGTAAACATGATTTGGACCAGTTTAGGGGCATTTCAAGACTGCTCTTCAGATGCAGAGAATTGTCTCATGCACTAAAACTGACCATTGCAAGTTGAATACATAATCAACTTCTGTTAATATGTCTTCAGCTATTAATTTTTTAAATTAATATGTAATGTGGAGTGATAAATACATCCTGCAAACATTTAAAGACCCCTGCCACTCACAAATGTGTTTACTTCCCCTAAAATATCTGACCTGGACTATACTGACTTGTATCTGTCCAAGGTTTGTCAATAGAAAAGTGATTTCAAATTCCTCTACTGAAGAGGGAGATGTCTGTGCACTTCCTAATTAAAAATTTTAATTATTAAAAATATGAGATTCAATCGTACACCAACTAAATTTGGTACGTCGCAAATACGAAAGCCAATCGCTGTCTATTTAGCAAATACTATTACTGCCAGTGAGCCAGTGTTGTCGAAGATTTCTCATGAGAAAGGCAAACAAGTACTTGTGGATTGAAATGTGCTTTATTGCAATAGAGCCGACAAATCAGGGTGTGTTCTCTTTTTATGCAGCTCGGATGAAGCCCCCTTCTAGACATTACGCAACTTTCAAGAGTTGTTTTGAATAGACATTACATCCCTCAATGGTCAGGGCAAACTTGGTTGGCTATCAAGATGTGAACACACTGTAACACCGTAGCAGATATAATTGTACATTTCACTAACTCTGTGTCAGCCACTGCCAGTTACAAGCTAACAAGCTAACAAACAACATAAACGAAAGATGCTAACTACACTTACCATTCTGATACGTCTGCTAGTCGTTGATTTTGGTTCACAACAGACTCCTCATCTGAGTCCAGGCTTGACTGGGGCTCAAACATGTAACATTATGACTGAATCTCTCCCATGTTCCCTCTAACACTGCAACTGCAACTTTTGGAGCATCTTTTTGATAAATACACCTCATATGTCTGGAGAGAATTGCATCAAATCTGCAGCTTAGTTGCAAAATAGTGTGTTAAGGATGCGTGGAGTGTAAAGTTTTTGTATTTGGGCTAGTTTGTAAGCCATTGGGTGGATTTTCAGCACTGAACAGGCAGGAATTTGTCATGAGGATGTGGCAAACCTGGTGAAAAGAGGCTGCCATGGCAACATAGATGTAGCTGTCTGAAGTCCTTTTCAGACAAAACAAGATTTTGAAAAATTTTACAAACCAAAGAATTGTACTTTTACAGGAAAATATTTGAAAGTAAAAAATATACCACTGACTCATAATGGTAAAAAAGAATAGGTTAGTATTTAAATAATGAAAGATTATGGTTACAATATATTGGTACTGGCAGCCAAAGAGGAAAAAAAGATCAAAGAGAAAATTGAGAAGCTGCAATCGCAGAAAGATGGAAAACTTTGAAGTTGAATAAAGCAGTTGGAGGTAATACAGAGGTTGTCCACCCAGTCACGCCACTAAGTAATTTAGACATTTCTCAGGGATAGAAAACAAGGATAGGTGCTAGGATGAACAAAGAACATTAATTATCTCAGGAAATTATTTATGGCACGTAATATAATAGCCTCTGGGAATTTCAAAAATAAAATTATGTGTGTGTTTGTCTCTTCCTTTTTTGCTTTAAAACATCTAGAGAGTCTGCCATACCTCATCTCTCAGTACAAACATTGAATGCCTCAGTCCTACTGAGCCTGCTCACTTTCAGGAACAGCTGACAGTCTGTCTCAGTGTGTAGAGCGCCCGCTTGGCACTGTCTGTACAGAATGTCAAATTCAAAACAAAAATTAGGGTGCCAGAAGCGGAAAAACAGGCAGAAAAAGGCTGAGAGGGAGAACAAAGGACAACATTTTTTTTTCTCCAAGAAAGGCAAGTGCCCATCTAGTTAGTGTCCATGAAAACCTACACAGCTACCATTGCATTTTGTTAATAATATCCTGGCTTAATGATGAAGCCAGTGGCAAGCTAGCTACCGACTAATACATAACTTTAATCACTCTGTTGGTTTGGTTTTTGCTTCAAAAGACATCAACATTATAGACTTATAACATTCTGACAGTCATTACAATTTGTATATTTGCCAATCAATACTGTAATCCAGTGATTTCTAACCTCCACAGCCCAGTCTGAACTCAAGTACCCTTTCATCATCACCATTACTTATGTTCCAAATGTCCATCGATCCCTCTATTATCTATCACCGCTTATCCTATGCAGGGTCGCAGGGGGGGCGGAGCCTATCCCAGCTGTCATTGGGCGAGAGGCGGGGTACACCCTGGACAGGTCGCCAGTATGTTCCAAATGTGTTCAACTAAATTTATTTCAAACTGGAACTGTTATTTAACTGTTAATCATATAAAAGTGGATATAATAGTGGATGTTACAATAGTTTCATACAGTTGAACTATAATTGTTTAGTTAAGCATTCTTACTACAAGTAGACGGAGTGGTGAAAACTGGATGTTCCAACCATTTATTCACTACTTATCTACTTTAACAGTTTATCCTTTATGTTTAACTAATTATTTAAAGTATTAATCATCATCACTTTTAGCTAACTATTTTATCTTCCCTGCTTGCTTGCTAACTAGTTTTCACATTGCAATAATTCTTTAATTAATTATTAGGGTTAAGACTCAACATGTGGATTCATTTTTAAAATCAACTCGTTAATTCAATTTCTTTCAAATTAGTTGAGCTACGCTACAGTCTCTCCATGCATTCCCTGGCAACAGCTGAGGTACCCCCCAGGGCACAAGTAGGCCTGGTTGGGAAATCACTGCTTTAATAAATAGACAGTTCTGCCCTCTCCATGCAGATGCAGCTCCATCCAATCCACCAGCAGTCCTCCCTAGTCCTACCCAACTCTCAGCTAAGGGAGAAGGTGAGCAATACTTTGTTGATAGTGGCTAGCTAGTCTAATCCAGAGCAATCTGATGATGAAATGATGAAAAAAGCTGATGATCAAAAACGCCAGTGTTTGGGGTAAAAGTTACACACTCTTTACTTCTCCCAGAGTAGAGGTCATTCATAATACAGTAAATAACTAATTTTAGTATCACCAAATAGTAAGAGCATAAAGTATTTAAGGTGGCACAATTTTAAGCCCAAGTGACATTTTCCCTGACTGGATTATCACATTCCTGTTACAATGGCATTGAATAAAGATGTTCCACATACATACATACATACATACTGTACATTGACACTGTTATAAGATACACTTTATATGTATAATACTACTCAACAGATTGTGATTCTATCTGAAACATGTCATAATTCTGTTGTTTGATTTTGTTAAAACGGAAGAGTAAAGAAATTCAGAATGAATTATTTTTAAAATAATGATGAGCTCTTGTTATCGCTGCCTTTGATAGAACATAACAAGTCAATTTTGTGTCATTGCATTTTAGAAGAAATACTATTGTGCGGTATCTTGCTTGATAGTGCTACAGTTTTCAACATGATTGTGAGTGCAGGCAATTTTTCTGACAAGAGAACTAAAGAAAAAAATCTTACTTTAAAAGCATTTTATCCTCCTTACCACAGTGGCCACCTCTATTAGGAGTTACACAAATGGACATTTCATCAGTGAAACTGCAATGTTATGCAATCTGCAATCTTGTATAGCCTACTTTCTGTTGTATTACAAGCATTTGTTCTGATATTAGATGTTGAAAACTTGTATATAAATTGATTTAGAAGATGTGAATGTACCATGACAACACTGCTGTCTACATCTCACCATATCTATTAGTATTATTATTTCAAAGTCCATCTTTCAATAGCACAAATATAGTTGACATTTAAATAAATGTTTATCACACATAGAAATATAGAAGAGATATAGAACCAATCATAGTCTGAATTAAAATTAATTATATGTAAATATTGTCCAACACTGTTGTAAAGTTTTATCTGGTGTTATCAGGTCATTTGTGGTCGCTGAGGTGAACCAATTTATACCAATAAAACAGCTGCAAACCATTACAAAACTGTAAACTCTCCAATTTTTATTGCTCAGGTGTAGAAGTAATAGTAGACTTTTTGAGAAAGTCGGGAGTGTAAAGCATTCAACATATAGCTAAAATGATCCCAAAAAATGCAGAGATTATAACATTCATAATAAAACTTGGGTAGGTTGGTGTGCGTCCAAGAATTCAGTACTCATTATGAAACGTCAGCGTCATGAAGCGTTAATCTTGAACAATCAGGGCAAGCTATTGATTCAGCACACTGTTTCATACAGTATTAAAACCCCTCTGAGCTATATTGTCAGGAAGTCAGTCTCTTTTTTTTAGGCAAGCCCCTTCCTGTGCTGGATATTCTGTATTACACGTATAGATTAACAATTTGTCAGTAAAGGAGAAAGTTTTTCCGGCAATACTGGCAGAGGTGAATTCTATACTTTAAGTGCTAAAAACTACAAAGTAAAGATAGTTTGCATTTAAGACTATACACAGGCAATTGCCATTACATTTATCAAGTGCAACACACCTGCATGGAGTTATGTGCTTGTGCTGAAACAGGCTAATGCATTTTCATGGATCCTTTGTTTCCCTATCCAATTAGTGGCAAATAAAGAATCATCATAATAATAGAGACCAAAGCACTGTATGGTCCGACACCAGACAGGTGTGTGGATCCACAATGAGAGGGAAAGGTCATCTAGCCTTTTTCAGGTGTCATCTCGTTTTTATCAGGATGGAGAGCACCAAAGGCTGCAACACTGAAAAGATTGAGTTGGATGGTAGAGGGTCTATCAATAGGCGAGCTGGGTGAAAAATTGCACAATGGACACATCTTGTGAAAAGGATGATGATGGTCAAGGCTGCAGTAAGGACATCTTCCATTTGGTGCTGGTAATAAAAATGATCCGATAATGAAAGCTTGATAATAACACGGCCTATTCATTTATGTGAGAGCTTGCGCACAATGTAATACAGCAGTTTTCGTTGCCCATTAATTTTGTACAATTGAACATACTGACCCCATTGCATGAACTGTATCTTTCTAGTGTCACTTAATCAAGGACATTCACTGTTGAGATGTAAAGTTGCTTTGCTGAAATGGCTCTGCTCTGAAGGGTGACAGCTGTGATTATTCTCTGTAAACCTGAGATAGGACAAAAGGAAACAGGTGCTCATGTGAAACATTGAGCCAAGATTTTTTAAAAAGGGAACAGTCTGCTCTGAAACTCCAAAAAAACACCAACAAAACATACTGTTAGAAAGACTTCAAATGAGCTGCAGCTTACACACTGTACACGCTTCAATACCTAAAGTCACCATGGAAGCTGAATTATATTGTCGAGCTAAATTAATTCAAATCAGTGCAGAGCTTCAATCCCTTTGCCCCAAAACAAGTGCTTATTGCTGGACTGCAGCTATCACATCCTGGTTGGCGAGAAATGGCTTAAGCCCTTGAGGTGACCACAAAACCACAAGAGCTTCTGCCTAAAATGACACATTATAATGACAAACTTTAAAACTATGAAAGCACACACAGAATATTTGCCAGCTTGAGGTGATTGTTGATTTATGTAGGCTATAAGGAAAAAGGCAAAGCAATCACACTACCTTCCAATCCCTGACATTTTCTCAAAGTGATATTGTCTCAGAAGACTTCTCTCTTTATACCCCTTATGAAAAGATAGGGTTAGAGTACTTTTATGTTATGACATATTTTTCTCATTATTGAGACAAACCATACCATACCAGTATTTCCTCATAAAATAAAGTTTTCTCGTTATAACGACATGCAATTTTTTATAATAACAATATAGTTGGTATATTGTCATAGGAAGAAAATTAATGGGTTATGGACATAGGAGAAAAATGGGTTATGTTATTGTAACCCTTGTTCTATAAGCACAGGCAGAGCCCTCTGCTGGACTCTATGGTATTACTCTCCTCCAATCAAGATCATGTATTTGCCCACTGGAAATTTGCATAAATATAGCCACCCAATCAGGACGTGCCTACCCAAATACGTGAGAAAACCCCCAGGGTATATAAAATTGTGAAACCGGCGTAAGCTACCCTACCACCTCTTCAGTTCTATCTCACACAGGCTCTGCCCTCTACTGGACTCTATGGGTACAGTGGGTGGAGTCCAATAAATGACCGCCCTGCAACCAAAATTGGCCCACCACACCATACCTGACTGGCTAGGGGCACAGGCAGAGCCCTCTACCATCATATGACAATTAATGTTTGTCATTAAGAAGTGTACATAATTGAATTCATAATTTCAAAGCCTTGTAAATGTCAAAACTCAAAATTTCAACATGGAAAGCTTTATATACTGTAATATTTTTAGTTTTTCATCTGGACTAAGGAATTTTTTAAGCCTGTTTTGTGAAATAGATCGAACACAAAGAAAATCTTCAACATGCGTTATTTGAATGACTTTGACCACTGGAGTGTTTTTGCAGTTTGTGCTTCCTGCAAATGGCCAACTGTACAGGAATTAACTGTAGCTCGATTGCTAGCAATCTAACAACTGTGTAGGTTAGTTCTGCGTTATTATGGATCCCACTGCTTTTCTTGGCGTCACGGCACGTGCCAGAAACACTAGGAATCAGGGGTTTGGACCCAAATGCAGAGACCAGAGGCACAGCAGTTTAAACTAACTGATTTAATTAAACAAAGGTAAACTAAAAAGGTCAAAAGCAGAAAAATACAAAACCAATAACTTAAATTACAAAAATCCAAAAACCAAACAGGGTCAAAAACAAAGAGGCAAAAAACCAACGCAGGGCACAGGGTACAAGACAGACAAGCAGGCAGGCACAGAGGTAAATTACTGACATGAAACACACATGACAAACACACACAATGAACTGGCACAGAGGAAAGGGGAGACAGAGACTAAATACACTAGTGAAGGGAGGACAATGAGGAACAGGTGATCTAATCAATGTGGGGCAGACAAGACACAGGTGAAACCAATCGGTGCAGGGCAGACAATCACAGAGGGAAAGGAACAAAGACTGGAAAAGTAAAGAGGGCCAAGACACACAAGGAAAGTGCTTTTCAAAATAAAACAGGAAACAAGAAACTCAAACCATAACAAGAAATAAACACAGAAATATACTAGAACTCAACACAAAGAAATAACGAACTAAACCCGAAACCATGACACTTGGCAAGACCTGCCCGACTGTGCCTCTGATTGGCTTACCCTTACCCTGATATTCTTATTCTCTCTTAACCCAGTTTAGATTAAACCATTTCTGTAAAATTTGAGGAAGTTAATGTTACAGTTTATCAGAGTGTTGATAATTGGAGTTAACTGTTTGAGTCAAGCATACATGCTCTCTGGTTATATCTGTGTTTTTTTGTGGATGGACTGTAAAGCAAACAGACAGCTGCGATACTGATACAGTGGATTGTGAGATGCAGTTTTCCCAGTAAACAAACCGACCTCGCTGACGCAGCTGTGGCTCTGAGACAGGCAGAGTGGACAGGCTGGGTGTCCGCAGGGCGAGCTGCCACTCCACACACCGAGCTTGGAAAAATTATTGATTGATGCAACCAGGACTACTTGGTTTTGGCAGCAGCATGGTGCGGTTTGTTTTGAGATCAGACTGGAGAATACCACCAGTGATGACTATCACAGATTTACTTTTACTGCGCTTGCTTTAGGAGGCCTAATTAACTTATTGGTGGTGCTATCACTGCTGCTGCTGCAGGTTTGTTTGTGACTCCTGCTGTCCGTGTTGATGGCACTGCTGCTGCTTGAAGGATCATTCTAGGTAGAGGCCTCACTTTTATTGTCTTCACACTTAGCAGCTCTTGGTTTTTTGATCACAAATTTGTCCATTCTCATCCGTCCACCACCAGTTTTTTTCACATACACTGTAGCTAGCCACAGAAACGTTGGTTTAACTGAGTAACATAACATTACATTGGTAGTTGGCTTCGTGACTATGCCCCCTTAACATACACAAGCTCAGAGCTGTAACCATTTTAATTGGATAATGCGATTCACAGTTAACACATACACCAATAATAGTAATAGTAGAATAAACAGATACATTTTTAAAGATGCAGTATTTATTCATTTATTTATTTATGTAGGCCTATTAATTTATTTTTTGATCGGCCTTGCCCTTGGATGCGCAACCTTTTCAGTGAGTGGTCTAGCACCAGAGGCCTAAACCTAACTAACATAATCAATTAAACCAACCAACCAATCAAAATTAAAAATTTAAATATATACAAATAATACAAAAAGATTGTATAACGAAACTCCAGTGTCCTATACTACATACAGAAATAGTGTGGGATGAGTTCAATAGTCTCAGAGCCTGAAAAGACAGCAGCAGGGTAAACAGGCTGTGGCTGGGGTGGGTGTTGCCTTTTAGTATCCTTTGGGCTCTGCGCAGACACCTCACCTCACTGATAACACTGATGGGTACCAATGTTCTGGGTGGTTTTAATCACCCACTGCACCCTTGTTCAACACTAGAATGGATGTGGTGTGGTCTGAATTGTCTTGGGTCTGTTTGTCAGGAAGTTCAATATCCGATTGCAGAGTGTTACGTTTTCCAATCATTTTCATGGAGGAGATTGTATTGAATGCTGAGATGAAATCAACAAACAGCATTCGGACGTAGGCGTTGTTAGTTTCAAGGTGTGTGTGTGTGTGTGTAAAGGGTGAGCAGAGGCCAGTGGAGATGGCGTCCTCTGTAGATCTGTGCAAAAAGGATTTTTTTTCACACCCGCTGTTGCTACTGACTGGCTGGTCCTCTGGAGGTGGAGGGCTGCAGCTAACTTTTCGTTAAGCTGATCGAAGTGAGCGTGGAATGTGTTTAGTTCATCTAGTGACATGGCCTCACATATGACGGGGGCGCTCCTGCTTTTGTAGCTTTTGCTTTTGTGATGTTTTGGATCACTTGCCACATATCCTTAGTGCTGTTCGTGTTAAGGTCTTCAGTCTCCGCTGATGTCTCTACTTTACCTCCTTGATACCGGCCCCCAGTCTTGCTCTGGCAGTGTTGTATGCTTCCTTGTCACCTGACCACAAGGCAGCTTTTTTGGCTCTCACCTCACCATCCATCCCGGCTTTCTGGTTAATTTTATTGTCTTTGTAATCACCACATCATCAACACATTTGCTGATGTATGATGTCACTGATGAAATATTTTCCTTAACATTGATTCTCCTGGGGGGCAGCACCTCTGAACATGTTCCAGTCTGTGATCTCATCCAGATTTGAATGAAGATCTCGTCATAACAAATACTTTTTATTTTATAACAGAGAGAGCAGAGAAACTGTACAGCACATTAGAACATGATCATATACTAAAATTAAACTCACTACAAAGAATCAATTTGTCAAATTCACAGTTAACTGCAAGACATAATGACTAATACCTAGAGGAGACGTTTTTATTTATTTATAGACATACTACATAATACAGTATGTGACACCCTTCACATAAAGCGCACTGGTTCTTGGTAATCTAGTGGTAGGTGACAAAGGAAAAACGAGACCCTGAGCTTTTACTCTAAAAATTGTAAGCCTATTTGATTGTGTCATTTCCATTAAATATTCAAGTCATAACCAAAAGGTTGGCAGCTGTGGCTGCTGCAGTGCTAAAACGGTGACGATGCATGATGAATAATGACTGTCTGTTATAACCTCTACATGATTACACAATGCATTACCTATTAGAGCCTGTTAACCCTCATAAACTACATGTTTCTGCAAATATCCTTTTTATAAATGCCACTTTGTGATGGTGTATGCGCTTTGCATTGTGCAAGCTATAAATTGAAATGCTGCATGTTGTAGTATTTAAGCTCTGTGTGGGAAGCACTGAGCCTCCATGAGGTTTGCGATGAGCTCTTAAAGAGATGCGGTCTGACCTTTTGGCTCAGGATTGATCTGCAGTAAAAGGATTTTTATAGTGATCTCAAATTTGACTGACTCAGACAGTCCGTATCATATTTTCAAAATGACATTGCTGTACTTCTCTGTATTAATACATATTATGTTGCTGTTTTATATCATTATTTCGACATCGTATCGACTGGCTGATATTTAAAGCTTGTGAGTGGCTCAGCCATCGGCAAATGCCAAGAAGGGACTCAATCACAGGTTTCAGAGAGATATCAGGTTTGTCTTCAATCTTCTTCCGTCTCTATGCACCAATAATGTAGTCAATCTGTCTGTATTAAGATGTGCTCCTCACTGGTGTTCATTCAATACTCGGCTCACAAAAGATGAAGGGTTTGCATGGGTTAACCCATTAATTTATTGAAATACTCTTTTAAACCCTCCAGACTTCATCTACTTCTGGTTAATCCAAAGCAAGATGAAATATTCATGTTGTAATATTAAGCAAGAAATATACTGTACCACCAAAGTATGTATGCGGGATGATGATGCTTCTTTGCATCAACTCAGGCAGGCCTTGGGAGTATTTTATAACCATGCCAGGGGAATCTAGTGCAACAATAAATCAAATGTGCTGGCCAGTAATTATTGCCTCTGCTCTCTTTCAGGGATCCAGGGATTTCACTTGTGAACTTTCTCTCATTGGGCATAGGAGCACAAGCCCTTGTGTGTTTTGAAAGACAAGTGAGCAGAAAGCCAAATGTCAGTTTAATTGGTGTGCTTGCGACTCCCGTTGTACGCTCCTCACCAGCTGCAAATTAGTTCTTGGGTGCAACTCAAGGACAAAGGGCTTGACACATTGATATGTGCACACAACCATGATCAGTTACTGTGCGAGCTATGTCTGAAGAACGTTGAGTGCTGCTGTGAAAGGGAATGGCTGTCTAGTGATACCCTGTTAGGGCACTATTAATGATTCTGAGGTGCATGTTTTTGCATTGTAATGTGGGCTCTGCTGTGCAATATGTATGAT
This sequence comes from Hollardia meadi, assembly GCA_037974645.1. Taxonomy (NCBI): domain Eukaryota; kingdom Metazoa; phylum Chordata; class Actinopteri; order Tetraodontiformes; family Triacanthodidae; genus Hollardia; species Hollardia meadi. The sequence continues at coordinate 12,124 of JBBPCS010015728.1, read as the reverse complement.
TATGTACATTATGGAACTAGGCTTGTGGTTTAGGAATAATAGATAGGAATGATGCTAATAATGCTGTTTGCATCAATAGTAAATCTAGACCTAGGCCAATGGCATCATAGGATGCTGATATTGCTCCAGAGCACTATCCCTGGCTCTGTGTAACATGCACATTGCAGTCATACCTCAGTCTCTTTGTTCACTGTAGTGCAGTAGGATGGTGTGGGTGCATTTTCATGCCCCAGACTTTTGACAGCTGTATCTGAAAAACCTGGTTCAAACATTGATGTGCATCCATTTTGGTCTATTCTCTTAGTTTCTTCAAAACTGGAGAAATACAGTGAGGTGGAAGAGGCTGCTGCTGGACATGGAGAGACTTGAAACTAAGACATTTTCCATTATTTTTTAGGTGATTCTAAATAATAGATGATCAGCATCATTGGCATATATTGGGCCAAGTTTGACTTTGTATTTAACACTGGATGAAATGTTTTTGACATTTCATCCCCTCACTGACCACACACCTACAGTGTGACAAAACCAAATTAATTTTGCATATTTTTTGTTATTGAATTAATTTGTTCATTTATTTTGGTAATGTTCTCTAGAGAAGTATTCTTGATTTAAAGGGTTAATGTATGCCTGTATTACCATGGCCTGATTAAGCTGCTGATGGGCCCTGGGGCAAAAATTAGCTGCTGGAGCTAACCTTCCTATGTTGGAATAGCATCCATATATTAATTTGATTAGTTTACATATATGCAGTGTAAGCACAAAATTAAAATGAAGCTCCTCAAAGTAGAAGCAAAAGCAGGACCTGTGTTCTCATGTCAGTTGACATGAGTGGAGGATATTACCTAACAAGCGTTTTAATTAAATTTGCTCAAAGCAGTGGTGCATATTCATACAATACAAGGTATACTGTGACTTCCACCATAAATGATTAGCCAGCAGGTGCTTTACTGGTTATTCACTAGCTACCTTTTGAACTGTTGTATCAGAGGGAATTTTTGAGAAAGGTTGGGATGTACTGAGCACCAAGTTGCATAAATTGATTTTTTTTTAATAAAAGTTTTTTCAGCCTCATTGGGGTAAAAGAACAAGCCATAAACACAGCATATGACTGCATTTCCTCAAATACTGACCAGGGCCTTTATTTACATCAACTGCTGAAGGTACCAGGCCTCTATATGAAGCAGGCTTGTGTTAGAGGCAGGCCTTTATTTCTACAAAAGTCCCCCTCTTTCAGTTTGATTCATGACCAAACGTACCTCAAACGGTACGTTTGGTCATGAAAAATGTTTGAAAACTCTGAGGAGCACAGTGGAACAGAGAGGCTAAATGGACTGGTTATAGTGGGACAGAGAGACTAAACGGACTGGTTATAGTGGGATAGAGGGCTGGTTATTATGCACTGAGAATGGTCAAGCAGAGAAGTTAAACCATTTCTGTATATTGTTTTTTGCAATAGAAATTTTGCACTAATGTTGTGAGATCGTCATTGAATGAAACATTGAATTCTTTAATTTAACAGTCACATTGTCATTGTATAATAGGATACAGGATACTGTAAAGTTAGATAATAATTCTGTGTTTGTTAGTATCAGTGACCCCTTTCATATTACACAGTAATTTAAACCATTGTTAACATAAAAAAAATGGATTAGTGCAGCTTGAAAGATAGTTCATGTTAGCTGTCCACAGCTTTAACACCATAATACCGTGATGCCGGTAGTTAAATATATTTCCTATTAATACTGTTTCTTTAGTACCTTGTTTATCATGAAAAACAAAAAAAACAACAACATTACTTTTAGCAAGTTGTAGTGAACTTAGTATATCACTGCGGTTAATATTTGTTTTATTTTTGGCTAATATGTGTATAATATGATCATCTTTTTTTATATTGTATACTGATGATGTTATGATACCAGCTGGAGTTCATTCTTTTTGTACACCGCTACATCACCGGTATGATACTTTGTTGTTCATGCAGCTGTGAGGAGGCTGTGAGGAATAGTTTGCTGTAATGCCTCTGCATGTCGCCTTGCTCTAATAATTGTGCCTTGCATTGCAATCACCTCAGCCCTAGTTCCCATCCGCAAGTGACACAAGTTGTTTTTCACGCTGCTTCTTGGGACAGAGCAGGGCTGTAAATAGTGTAATGTTTCTTTCTCTAGGGAGCGTTGAAGCATTGTTGTATTCACTCTTGCAATCTGGGAGCATCACACCATTTTTCACTTGAAAAAAAAAGATAAATGTCTAGCCCTTTTTATTACACAGTACTTTTATCCTGCAACAGGTGAATCACTGGTGATGTGTCTTCTCTCAGGTAAAGCTGCATTAATTAGTTTTGGTGCAGTTAAACCAAGAATATTAGGTAGGCATGGCTGATTCCAGCCCATTTTATTGAATTCTGCGATAAATAAGTACCTAAGTGCCACCCCGTCTGCTCCTCGCTCCCATTGCAGCCGTTAAGGGAGGGTAGAAATGGTATTGCTCTGTCAGTTTTATCTCACATTACCTGAGCTGCAGGATGCCACCAGTGGTGCAGAGTCTCAACCCAGTTCTGGGAGCCAGGCCAGTGTTCTACAAAACAGTTGCTAATGTCTGGTTTGCCCAGACACATTTACTTTTCTTAAAGGGTTGTCTCATTCTAGACTATATGAACTTGGCTGGTGAAGTTAATGTGGGTTTTTTTAGCCTACAGTAAACACATTTTGACATATATTAAATAAAATTCTGAAACCCAAACAGAAGGGATGTTTTGACAGGGAATTTGAAAAGCAAAAATAAAGAGATAGACAAAAATGCTAACGTAGCTCCTTTAAAAGAAATACTTCAGAGAAACATTCCGAAAACTAACATCTGAAATCTTAAACACCACTAAAACGCAAGTTTCCAATAGCAAGCTATGAGCTCCAGGCTGTGGGAGGATAATTAACGTCAAAACTGTGCGATGGTACAAATAGACTTTGGCTCTGCTCTCGGCCTGACATGGCTACAACGCACCAGCAAGCTTTATAGTCCTTCTAGTGTTTCGATGGAGACACATTCCAGCAGACTGCACTGCAACAAGCTGCCTCTGACTAGCCCTCTAATGAGGTTGGTGACTGTCAACAGCATTCCGAGGTGCTTCTCCAGCTTGCCGAGGTGCTTGCACCCTACCCACTGCCTCTGGGGCTGCCACACACTTTTCAAGGGCTGCACCGATTAATCAAATAGGTCTTCCACTGCTCACTGCTCTTTTGCATTTTTTTTTAATGACTGCAGCCCTTGAGAAGTGGTCTTGATGACTGTAATAACTGGGAACTCTGCTGACCTTGTTAGCAAAGCTAAAGTAGGTGGCAAATGTGTTTCAATGCTGTAATTAAACATTTGCAGCAGCAACAGTGTTTGTGCACATTCAGATTATGGACGAATTGTCAACACACATTTTTTACAAGCCTGGGCCGTCTTTCTTTACAGATCCTGCAGCCTACAGCCTCCTATTCCATGTTTGCTTAACACTCAGAGCCTGACTGCTGTATGAGCATTTTTATTATATTACAATATATGTTTTAGAATGAAGAGAGGGCCAAAAGGATCTTACTGCATGCTAAATGCAGAGAAGTTTAATGGTCATTATACAAGATTACATAAAGATACAGAGTTTATAGTTCCCTAAGCTACATATATCCATCCATCCATTATCTATCACCACTTATCCTATGCAGGGTCGGGGGTGGCCGGAGCCTATCCCAGCTGACATTGGGTGAGATGCGGGGTACACCGTGGACAGGTTCATCACCAGTTCATTGCAGGGCTGACATATAGAGATAAACAACCATGCACACTCACATTCACACCTATGGGCAATTTAGACTCAAGCTATATACAAAAAATATCAAAAACTTAATGAATAAATAAATAAATAGTTATTTAAGGGGGAGTATGGAGGATGAATTCAGGAGTCTCACAGCCTGAGGAAAAAAGTTGCTTGGTCATCTGGTGGTAAAGCTGCGGATCCTTCTACAGTATCTTTTGCCAGAAGGCGGCAGGGTGAACAGGCTGTGGCTGGGGTGATCACTAGTTGTCACTAGTCTTAAGGGATCGTCAAAGTGATCCATTAAGATAAATGACAAGCTTTCATGTTACTCACATGTAATCCCTTCTTTGTAAGAATCTTATCCATAATGTGAAAGCACAATTCAGCCCTAATTTCTCAGCCCTATAGCAGCAAGTAATAACCAATAAAAAAATTGTAAAATAGTATTAAGCATGTAGTTACAGCACAACATATATTTTAGCTGCCCATCACCATACTGACTGTACAGATTTTGCAAATAATCTTCCAGCCAAAAAAGCTGTTTTCAATTAGTCCAATGAACAGATGCTCTCATTCTCACATGGCCTAGGCATACAAGTAAATTAAGTCAATCTCATAAAGGCAGAATACAGTTCATGTCTAGTTTTCTGTACCGCAGTTGGCATTCAACCCAAATCCACTGGGCCCATAAGATAATATTTTTTATGTCTCCTCCAGCGGAAACAGTGGTTTATTTTTTTAATAAGCACCTCCAGCACCATCTCAAACTGCACCAACAGAAAATCCAAGGAAATGACTGACTACTGACAGCTGATCTCTGCGCAATGCAAACATATCAACTTAAATGGTGATGATGATTGGTGGTAGCCTAACTGCATGATGAGTAAATCTGTTGATTTTTACTATACATACTCTATATCATTAAAGCATACGCATAAAATTTAATTCTATTTCCTTCCACCATATACATCCAATGATTGTGATTGTCACTGAGGAAGTAATGAATCAAGCGTTGCGTTAGTTCTGGCAGGCCACAAAAGTCAAGCTCAGCTCACAATCTTAGCTAAATCAGCTGCCCTGAAAGCCAGTCCATATCAGCTGATGGCTCAGCTGATTCTCTTCTATGCGTTCAATTGGCAAATCTAATACACGGCACACTATTTAAGCTGCTTCGGCCTGCCTACTCTTCCTGCTTCCTGCAACCCACCTCTACCCCAGCTCCTCCTTTTTATGCTGTTACTGACATAATCAATGTCATTTTTGTTGTCATTGATGCCTGCTCTGTTCTGTACCCAGGGGGGGTAGTTGCTGCTTAGCTCCCTGCCTTATAGCCTTTCCATGTAGGTGCACGGAGGGGCAGGGAGATGTGCTCTCTGCTTTGGGCTTTCCACGAAGGCACGTGGAAGGGCAAGGAGCTCCCAGAACAGAGCCATACCACAAAATATAACTTGATGCAAATGGGAATCTAAGTCCTGACAGAACTATAGTTCATGTTTTATTAATACATTGGATTTAAACACATCAGTTTAACACATACAAATATTTAAATACTAAAAGCACAGCATGGATAACTCCTCAAGCAAAGTGGTTGATGGTTCACAAACACAGTGTGAGAGTTAGGATAGCAATATCTGTTGGTCTGTCCAGACAACTTTGGTGTTGAGAGCAACACAGTTTCTAGCACTAGGAGGAGAGTGAGGGCTTCTAGTTCAAATTGAGAAACAGATCTGCAAAAGTAAGGGTTACAAACAGTGCAATTTCTCTCATATATAGTCACATATCCAGGTCATACAGCTTTACCAAAAATAACATGAAACCTCTGTGGTCAAACTGTTGAAATGCTGTGACCGTTTAACTCATTAACTCATGATAACCATAAGAGCTTTAAATGTTATAGTCTGGTGGTTTTATTGTAAGAAGTGCTGCCTGTGTCTTAGTTGATAACCTGCATGCTCCAGCCAGCATCAGTAAAAGTGGTCAACATGTGCAGAGGCGTGAATTGCATGTTTGCTCTGTCCCCGCAGAGCGACCAATGCCAAATTGGGGGGGCTAGCGGCAGATGGTGTGGGGTGTGAGATTAGACTGGCACTGACAAATGGCATGAGGCTGCGCTAGTGTGAAGTTGCTGTGGGTGAGAGTGCAGTTCAGAGATCTTCTTCATGGGAATTAGCAGTCGCGATGAGGAGGAGTAGATTTACATACGTCTGTATAACCAGCTCAGCTTCAGACAGTGTTTATTCCACACCTCGGGGGAAGAATGTTAAATGCATTTTTTTTTCTCTTAAAAGAATCCAAGCAGTCAGCAAAGAGTACTGTATTCTTTTTATATTCCATTTCCCCCCTCTGGACTGAAGTGTGTGCCAAAAGTTTATATATAACAAGATGAATTACTAAGTAATCACTGACCAGCCCTATTTTGCATGCGCTGCACTGGGAAAAATTGACTTCTTTATGTTATTGCTACCATAAAGTAGGATGATACTGCTTCTGGAGTTCATTAATAACAATTCCTCCCCATAATTCTTTAAGAAATATGATGTGTACTGGAGAACATTGGAACAACTGTATTTTTACTGGGGCAATTAAGGACAAGAACCTTGTTCAAGGGCATGAATATCAGTGGCTCTTTGGATTTATCTCCCTAGTGTTAAACCACTAGGTTATTGACCCTGTGTAATACCCCCTGCTGACAAAGTAGAAAAAGGACTTTAATTATATATTCAAGAGAAAATGGTGGGGGGGGAATAATGGGATACCCCAGTGGCAAGGGGATCTGAAAGTCAAGAGGAGCTTGAAAAGAATATTAAATTAAAAACATCACATTTTTTGATGGTGAAAATTATCTTCTACCCCTCTGTGGGCGGGTGTTAAATTATGATGCTTGATCATTTTCAAGGTCTTAACCAGATTGACACTGGTTGATATAATTGTGCATGTGGAGATCTGGATGTTAAAAGAAGTTTTTTTTAAAAACTGCCATTTCAACACTTTGAGTAGATATGCAATTATATCCAATGGTTTTTGAGGAAGCTGGATTTTTTAAGAGGAGTGGGGGTTTTTCTTTGTAGGAATAAATACAGCCAGAGGAGGGCGACTGAGGCAACAAAAATGAAATTAAAAATAGGTTTGGCTTAAAAATTGTAATTCATGATACAACCAACAGAGAGAAGCAGAGTACAACTTTTACCAGCTGGCTCATGTTTGGGGAAAAGAGGCTGCATTTTGAAATCTTTGATAGTTTCATTGAATCTTAGGCAATGAATCAATTTGTGACAGCCACTGACCACTAAAGAGACATCTGAGGTTATCTTTTCTCAACAATTTGCCTTCAAATTCCCATTACCTTTGAAGGATTAAGATGTTGTTTGACAAAGACGACGGCTAAACATTAATCCCTAAGCACATCACTGATCTTACCACTGATGCAAGGTCACAGCGTGACAGAAATTATTAGCACAGGATGTATACTAATCTACTAATCAAAGCCTGTTTCTTGTTGGAGCAGGCAATCAATTATTCAATACACACACACACGCACAAAGTAACAAGAGCAAGGAAAAGTCCTTTTTTTCAGTTTTGAAAATGACTCCCAGCCCACAGCAAAGTGTTCAATATTAAATTGACAAAACAAAACATCATACGAAATAAATAATTATATGTATAAATTGTGTCAATGTTTTTCATAGGGGGAAAGAGCTTTCTAGCTGTTTTACGCGACCTCTAAAGAGTGTTGATGAAACAAATATAATGTTTTGTAGGTATTTTCAGTCAAGTCAAACTGTGCTTAAGCAGAAAACCAAGTAGCCTACTCCCCAGGTCTTTTATTTGATGTGTATATGACAACAGGAATTATTTCAACCACAGAGGGTCTTCCTCAGGTAAATGACAAATCTTCATCTCCTTGGATAACCTGCCACACCGGGACAATATTTCCAGTCTGCATCTCTTAAGGGTGATCACAAAATATTTTCTTTGCTTGATGTCTCCTATAATATTTAATAATTTGGCAAATAAATCATCATGTGCATTTACATAACAGAGGTAAAAAATAAAAAGTGTCAACATGATGTCCTAAGTCCCAGTTATCATCAGAGAGCCACAGATCAGTGTGAGCCCCCACATCCAGGTCTATTACATGAAGACAATAAGATTACAGAAGTGACCAAATAAGTCTCTTATATTTCTGTCTCATACTGTATGTCTCATATCAGACGACTCATTTAGTCTATTAAATACAGATGTTCACTTCTTCAGTTTTACCTGAAGAAAACCATCTGTGGTGAAACATTATATCAATGACTGATACAATGTTTCATATAATGTGTCCACATGAAATAAAATTGTTTCTTTTTTAATGTGCATAATTTGGACACTTTTCTGTCTCTTCATTATGCTACACCAGTGAACATTACGAGTTAAATGCTCACCGTTAACTTAAATATTTGCATTATGGCAAGAAACAACAGTGTTGACGTCATAACAAAGACATTTATGTACTGTGCTGCGGATATATCTACTGAAGTTAGTGTGCAGTTTCACAACCTCTCTTTGTTTACTTAGTCTAATAAGTAAACAAGACAAACTCACGAAACGTCAAGAAAGGAAATATTCTTACGCACATTTTCCTTACTAACAGAAAAATACAACTGTATACTGTCTGAATTCTAATTTCTCTCTTTTACCGAACTTCGACGAATCATAAAACACACTTCATTCAAACGAGACATAAACAAAATAAAACTTACCAAAACCGTCTTGGTTTGTCTTTCCACGATCACCTCTGCTTTGGTCAAAATAAATTTTCAATTCACCGACTCTCACCGTCGTCCCTGAAGTCATAGTCCCCGTCGGAGCCACTGTGAATCACCTCTGTACTATATCTCCTGTCCTCAAACTGGCCTCCTCTGGTCTGGAAGGCAGTATCCAGTCCCAGTGTGGTGTTCAGCCATGTTCGTGGTGTTTTGAGCTGCGGGGCCCGTTTGAGCTGAGTTCTGTTGCCTGCAGTGACAGTCCCCCAGTTCTGGGGGGCCCTGTCCCAGGAAGGAGGGGCTGAAAGTCAAAAGAGTTAAGTCAGCTTCAAAGAATGGAGGGATGAGCTAGGATAGCTTCTTTTGAACAGCTTATCTACAAAGTTAATAATATTTTCACCATGACATATTATGTGCACGTGTCCAATCCCTGTTCTCTGTGCATTATATGAGCGTCTATAATATTTGTTACATGCTGTCAAGAGGAATGTGCATGTTCCTTGTTTTGGTTTTTTGGTTGGGTTTTTTTTTTTGTCTACTTTTTTTGGCTGTACGTTTCGCTTTGCTGTTTGTAATTTTGTATATGATCTGTTGATTTGCATTGTATGTTGAAGTTCTGAAAAAGTAATAAAAATCAAATAAAAAAATATATATATTTGTCTCTCGCTAATACCTAAATATTCTTTCTGACATAAGGTCCCATGGTGGTCTAAGGGAGTGACTTCACCTCTTTATAAGCTCTTAGTCATCACAACAGTTTATTGTTTTTGAACACCTTGTGTATATGCATGTCACAATAAGGCTACACAGAAACCTATGTATGATCCTTTTGGTAGAAAGAAAAAAATGGCAGTTTATATTGATCCCGTGTGTGGTAGGTTTTCCACCAAATGTCATACTTTTATTTTTATATTCACAGTTTTGCCTTGGACAATGTGCTTGGAGCAGCACTGGTTCTCCTTCCTTCATCCGAGCTACAATCATCTTCCTCTCCCTTCACCCTGACTTCACTCACCAGTTTCACCAGCAAAATTCATCACCTTATTAAAATCCAGCTCTATGAACAGATCTCTACATCTCTGCTAATTATGCACTGTGTGAGCTGATAGGGTCACAAGTGTTGAATAACAATTTTGGAATCATTAGCATTGAACAGATGACTGTACTATAGCATTATACCATTTATGTACTTTATTATGTACAGTTCTGCTTTTTTTGCTGTGCAAAATAAAGATCACGTGTAGGTAATGACTAATACACTTTTTTTCTATATTCTGTCTATGAACTATCTATTGCTTTAACTCAATGTTTACAATTTCAAATTTATTAAATTTATTCAGTAAAATATCATCAAAGTAGTAGTTCCTCAGCCCAAGCAGGCTATTTTGCTATTCTTACCACCTCTGGCTATATTTCCCCAGGTATCCTTGAGCCCTGATACTTAACCTGTACCTGCACCAGGGCTGCTGAGGAGGAAGTGCAGATAATCTCCCCCTTGAGGGATAAATGAAGTACATCATAAAAAGAAAATTGCTTTCAGGTCAGCCACGTAGCAAGGACAAAAACCTAACCTATAAGGTGTCTTTGAACCCATAAAATAAAACTACCTTTTGATGTGACGGAGTAAAAGGTGCCGTTACGCTGTTGGCTCATAAGGTTTCTCAAAGTTCTCTTTAAATATTGTGAAAGTATATGCAAACAGAGAAGGCAGGATATCAGTAATCCATATTGTTTGGGTTGCTATGAAATTATTATGAGGAGGCCTTTATTTTGGTGACACCACTTCCTTTCTTTCTCAATTCAAAGAAAGCTTCTCTAGGATTGTTTCCACTCAGGCAGAGGTCCAACCAGATGGGTGTCTTCCGTTAGAGTCGACCCCTCTGCCAGCACAAGCCGTCATACAATGACCAGGCCCATATGTAGGGAAGGGTTTAACATCTGCAGATAAGAAAACCCCCGTTTTATTGAAAAGGAAATCGCGAGGCTTGGTGTAGAACACTGACAATGTGTGAAGCATAAGGTAAAGCGAGCCATATTTCCTTTCAAACCACAAATTCTACGATGTTTAAGGTGGAGCCTGTGCTCGTGATCCAGAAGTAATGAGGATGCTAGGCAGTTTAAATAGTGGTGTATCATCATCACTACAGCTCACTGGCTTTTATTTTTACTTTTAAGCTGTAGTCACCATGAGGCAACTTCAAGTGAGTCGTTAAATCCAGTTCTTATTCACCACACTCCCCCATCAGCATAATATCAGACGGATCTTGCAGAAAATCATATTTCACATGGTCACATTTGCGCTTTACAGAGGAAAAACTACTACAAGGAAGTAAAAGATGCATTACTGTGAAAACTCATTTATTTATACAGGCATTTATACATCATATCCAGGAACATGATGTTGGGCTACATGATACTGTATTCATGGTACATCGAGGCAGTAGCTTATGTTGGTGCATTTTTGTCATTGTGAGTAGTGCAAAGTCCAGCAACACTGACAGACAAAGAGAAAGAAAAACTGCTTTCAGTTTCTCTTTTCTACTTAAGTTTCAAAAATGAAAACATGAAAAACATGAAAAAAATGATTGCAAGAGTTTGATATTCTGAACACTGTTATCGGGCTCATGAGAGCCGGCAGCTCTTTATATATATATAAAGCATACTGTGAAGCGTAAACCTCAGCAGTCCTTATTTAACCTTTACAGCTGCAAACAATAGAGAGAACCACTTTTTGGTGCCTATCAATCAATATGACATTGACCCGCCGGGAATGAATTAGTTGTTGCTGTGTAATTGTGGCTCGGCATCAATTATAGCTCATTTCATAGACGTGTATTTATGGCCAGACATCTGACTGAAGAGCTTTGGCTGTATGTCTATTGATGTGATTAAGATATAGCTGATGTCTCAACCAGGCTCCGTGTAACAGCACAACCGACTGGAGCTCGGGCATGAGCTGTGGGAGCTCACAGGTCTACGTCATGATTACTCAGCATGAGTGAGCGTTGCTCAGCCACCAGCGCCATCACACCGGCACAATCAATGAGGGGTCAAGTGGTACTCTGAATACCCTCTTGTGCCCGTCTGCCCAGACAGTACAGAACCAGAGAAGTCAGATTTTTAACGCTGCCCCCTCCCCCATCTGTCTGCCGGGATCAAATCTCCTAATAAAAGCACAATGATAAAGGATTTATTGAGCAGCAGCCTCAGTGCTCATAAAGTGGAACAGTAAATCTCAGTTGAAGAACTTTTTTTCCCAGCCTGTCTGCGTGAGGACATTTTTTTTTTTTGTCTTTTACAGTTGCTGCATATTTTCTCCCTATTTTGTGCCAAGAGCTATAGAGAAAAAAAAACAACACTTATTTCAGACAATCCAGTGCAACTTGGAATATTTGATATTAAATCGCCTTCATTGGGAATGGACCACATTTCAAGAGCTATTGTTTCTATCTGCAGCGCATCAATGTGATACAAGATAATGAGGATCATTTTATATCCTCAATTCACCCTGTGTGTGTGTGTGTGTGTGTGTGTGTGTGTGTGTGTGTGTGTGTGTGTGTGTGTGTGTGTGTGTGTGTGT